>JANAVB010009060.1:0-47067 GCA_029216955.1 Iris pallida | reverse complement strand
TAATATATATATATTATATATTATATAATATATATATTTTATATTATATAATATATATATATATATATATATATATTAGAAATAAAATATATATATATATATATTATATAATATTAACAGAAACCCCTTTTTTATAAACAAGGCTCAAAAAGCTGAAGCCTGACGTATACAAGACAAAAGTATACCAAAAGGAAAGACGGGGAAAATGGCGGGCGAACCGCCAAAACTAAGAGATGAACGGTTGCCCGAATGCGGAGATCTGTGGGAGCAAAGTGAACTCCTTTTGCGACATTGCCGGTGAATTTCCCGGATCAGCTGATCGGCAGAGTATTGGTGTCCCTCGTATCTCGCTTTGTTGCGATTTTTCCAAATTGCCCAGGTGGCGGCCGCTGCAACGATCTGGTGGCCGTGGGACGCGGCCCCAGTGGGCAGAAGATCGATAAAGCGCCCGTCTTCTGGAGTGGTGTTGTAGTTGTGATTGAGGGGCTCCAGATTTTGTCAGGGAGGCTTCCCTCCCTGAAGATGTGGTCAATAGTCTCCGTCTGACGCTCGATGCAGCAATTACAAGCAGACGCCAGGCTAATACCGATGGAGTTAAGGGTGTCGTCAGTTGGCAGTTTCTTTCTCATGACTCTCCACAGGAGAAAGGACCATTTCTTAGGGATGCAAGAGTGCCAATAACGCGCAATGAAAAGGTCTGGATTTCTTGGATCGTGAGTCTAGCGATCGCACAGAGAATGCTCCAGAAGCTGCCAGCGACCACCTCAGCTGGTCAGCGTCGGTCCAATGGTAAGACGTGCTGGCGAATGCTGTCAACTATTTTGTTGCCTGACCAATCTCGGATCCTGTCCCAATTCCAATCGTTATTGGTGTGTCCACAGGTCTTTGATCTTGCTATTTCTAGGGAATCGGTAATGTTCGGGATAAGGCTGTCACCTATCCACCTTTCCAGGAAGGGGTTGGACTCGCCAGTACCCAGATGGAGTCTGATCGCGGGCTCTGCCAAATCCGGCCACGTAAAATACGACGCCAAGGCGGAAAGATCTGCTGTTAGCTGTGGCCGTCGCTGGGTGGATGTGTCTGAAGTACCTGGCCTTCATAAACTTGGTCCACAGGTTATGGCTTGTGCGTAATTTACCACAGTTTCATTAAAAAGCTTTGACGATGTGGTCGAGTTTGGTGAATCCAAGCCCACCGTTCGCGGTCGGGGATGCCATAGTATCCCAGCTGGCCAGTGGTGTTTGTCTTGCCCCTTGTTGTGCCCCCAGAAGAAGTTGCAAAAGATCTGCTCAATAGACATGATAACCTTCCTGGTCGGAGAGCAGGCCGCTAGGGTGTGGATGGGGACGGAGTTGAGACATGTTTGATGAGGATAATTTTCTCGCCTGGGGATAGGGTTGCGTTATGCCATCCTTCGATTTGTTCCTGATTTTGGTGATCAAGTTCTCGAAGATGCTGGCATTAGATTTCCGTACACCAGGGGGCAGCCGAGATAGTTGAAAGGAGGATGTGCCACCACAATGGAAGTAAGGTTGGTGAGTCTGGTCGCATTCTCGATTTTGATGCTGTGGTGGGCGTAGATGACACTCTTGGATAGGTTGATCTTCTGGCCGGAGCATCTGGAGTACCGCTCCAGGGTGTTGTGAACCACCTCCATCGATCCGACGTCCCCGGATGAGAAGATGAGAAGATCGTCGGCAAAAGCCAGGTGGGTGATGGTGGGGCATCCGCTGACAGTGTGGTATTGCTGAAAGTTGGGGTGTTGACCATGTTGTTGAGGTTTCTGCTCAGGGCTCGGCTGCAATGATGAAGATCGTGGACGATAGAGGGTCGCCCTGTCTGACTCCTGCTAGATTTGAAAAATCCTCAGATTGGCCGTTGATAACTGTGGAGAACCATGAGTTGCTGATGGATCTCCACACGATGTTGGTCCAATTCTCGGAGAATCGAATGCTCTGAAGACCCAGATCATGAATTG
Organism: Iris pallida; assembly: GCA_029216955.1. NCBI lineage: Eukaryota > Viridiplantae > Streptophyta > Magnoliopsida > Asparagales > Iridaceae > Iris > Iris pallida. Next base: position 45,089 of record JANAVB010009060.1, on the reverse strand, counting down.
CCAATCGAGTCTGTCGTATGCTTTTTTATGTCAATTTTGATGGCGATGTTGCCCCTCTCGCCGAAATTTCATGCAGGTGATAAGTTCTTGGGCCAGCATGATGTTGTCTTGGATGTTTCTTCCGCGAACGAACCCGCTTTGCTCTTCCGAGATTTGGGGAGGGTTTCTGTCATTCTGGTAGCGATGATCTTGGAGATAATTTTGTTGGTGAATGTACAAAGACTGATGGGTCGGAAGTCGCGAAAGGAGTTGGGGTTATCTTTTTTCGGGATGAAGGATGAGATTGGCGCTGGAGATAGCTTTGGGGTAAGGAGCTCCTTCAAGGAAGGCTATCGCCGCTTCGGTGATGTCCTGCTTGATAATATCCCAGCAGGTGAAAGAAAGTGCCAGAAAAGCCATCCGGGCCGGGGGCGCTATGCGCGTTCAAGGCCCATACGCGTCTTTCACTTCCTGTTCGGACAGAGGGCGCTCCAGAGCATTGTCGGAGTCGTTAATGATGGTGGGATTTGGTCAAGGAATGAATTTCTTTGAGGACCATCTCCTTGGAGAATAATTTGGTATAGAAATCTGCGGCCGCCTCTTGGATCCCTTGTGGTCTGATCTGATGATGCCTTGCTCGTAGTGATATGATGTATCGATAGTTTGTTTCTTTTGCCGTTGACGCAGGCGTGGAAGTATTTAGAGTTTTTATCCCCGTCGCTGTCCCATTTCAGTCTGGCTTTCTGCTTCCAGAAGTCGGTCTCAACTTTGAGTCTGAATTTGAGCATAGCCTTGGTTAGGTTCAAGGCTCTCCTAGCCGCAGGGGATCGGTCGGAGAGGAATAAAGCTTCAGCTCGGGTGACATCGTCCTCTGCGACGCGTATCGCTTGGAAGATGTCCCCGAATGCTTGTTTGCTCCAATTGGAAAGAGCTTTCCTGGTGGCTTTGAGCTTGTTGCTGACCCGAGAGAGGATGAGGGGAGTCCTGACTATTCCACGCTTCTGCCACGATGCTCAAGAATTGCGGGTGGTCGGTCCAAAAGTCGAGGAATTGGAAGTTCTTTTTTGATGGGTAGGATTTGTTTTTGATTTCCACCAGGATTGGGGCGTGGTCGGATTCGGTGGAGTTGAGTGGGACAGGGTGGAGCTGATCTCATACCATGCCAGCGGTTGGTGAGGGCTCTGTCCAGACGGGAGTATTGACGGCGGTCGCCGTCCTGCATGTTACACCAGGTGAATTGCTGCCTTTGAACTGAAGAGGAGTGAGGTGAGCATTGAAGATGAAGTTGTTGAAGTCTTGCATGGCTGATAGGGCGTAGGGTAGGGCGACCTCCAATCTTCTCGTCTCTGCAGGTGATGGCGTTGAAGTCCCCTATGCAAAGCCAGGGGGTGTTGGTGTTGTGGAGATAGGTGTCGAGAAGGTCGTTCCATAGGTGTTTCCGTTCTGCGATGACACAGCTACCGTGGACCGCTGAAAGGATGGCCCGCTCCGGAAGGGTGGGGTGAGTGACCCAGCAAGAGAGGGCTTGTTGGGTGTCCTGGATGATATCGAGATTAACCTCCTTCGACCCGAGAATCCAGATGTCGTGCCTGCCGGCAATCGCCGTGGGGAGGCCCAGAGCCAACTGGATAGATTTGAGACGTTTGAGGGGATTTTAGGTTCAATGATGATGAAGATGTCGATCTTTGAATTTTCGAAGACTGGTAATTCTCCGTAATGTCGGTTTATTAGCCAGACCTCGAACGTTCCAAGATAGGATGTTAAGCATTTAAAGATTGTGGGGGTGTTTTTTGTTCCGCCTTGCGGCGGATCTAGTTTGGATGGTGGCGGTTTTGTCGGAGCCTGATTTGCTCCGTTGGGAGTCAACCGGGTTGACGTTCGATGTTGTGGGCGGATTGTGGTTGTGGCACTCGTGCGGACCGGGGGGAGGTCCTATCAGATTGCCAGCTGTGTCGACTGCTGTCTCCTCCGGGGAATGGCTAGGGAGTCGTGCGCACTCTCGATCAACAGTTGCTGGAGGGGGGCTCCTCGGCTAGAACTTGGAGGCCTCTCCTCACTTGGTCGGGTCCAAGGATGGCTAGGACGTCTTCGACTGGGATCGTACTGGGGGATTGATGAGTTTCATTGGAGGGAGGGGCCAGGGGGCGGCCTCCTGACCAGAGGGAGTTGTCGGTGATCTGCGTGCCTGAGTCGGTAGCGTCCTCCACCGCGAGGAGGGGGGGGGGTGGCAGGTCGGGGGTGCTGGAGCCTTCTTGAGGTTGCCGGGCTCCGGGTCCTCTGAATCGAGAATGGCGAATTGGTTGGAGATCTCTATGTGTTGGGGAATGAAGGGGATCAGGGCCCTGCTCGGAGCTTCGCTGGAGGCTGGCTCTCCGTTACTGGAATCGAATCGAATGTGGGTATTCGGAAGGAGAAGAATGGGCGACTTGGGGGCTTCCCAACCGGTAGGTCGTTGTCTTTCCTGGATGGCTTCTTTTTAAGCTCCGGATGCAGGCGGTGACAGTTCTTAGGAAGGTGGCCTCTTAGGTGGCAGTGGTTGCAGAAAATACGTGGTTGTCGTAGAGGATTTGTTGGTGTGTGGGTGTGATTGCCTAGCTCGATGTTGATGAAGTTGGGTGGTTCTGAAGTGAGGTCTAGTTCAACACAGATTTTGGCGTAGTGGGCTTTGGTGAGGTTACTGGTCTCGGGAGCCGAAGCCACGTACGTCCCGAAGGAGTTGGCGATGCGCTTTAGCGCGCGAACAAAGCAGATGAGAGGGAGGTTGGGAAGGGTAACCCAAGCTGCAACCGTAGCTGAGTCTTCTTTGGGTTGAATCCTGGTGACCACTTGATAATCTTCATCTGGTGGGTGTCAATCTTGCAGGTTCCCTTGGACCACACGGTCCTGTGATCGCGTTCTGAAGATAGGTGAAGGAGAATGTGTCTGGGGTCGAGGGGGGCCACTCGGTAGTCGGTCGAGAGATTCCATTTGGCGATCGCTTCCTGCACCCTGGGAAGTTTGGGGCACCCGGTGGAGAATTTAAGGATGAATGTGTGTAGAAAGGCCGTTGACAGCGACGTCAGTTCCATGTCGGAGAAGGGGATGACGGGGGTTGATGTCTCTTGGAATATTCAATGTCTGGCAGTTGGACGTCTGGGAAGATAATGCCCTTCGAGGGAAGGAGGTCCGGACGAAGCATGGCGGCGTAGGAGGGTTGAGGCGGTCCGGAGGGAGCAGGACCCGAAGGGACAAAACGGGAGAGCGGGGGATCGCTCAGGGGATGAGTGAGCTCGGAGCCGATGGTGGAGGGGGAGGAGAGGGCCGGGGCAGGCCTCCCGGGCGGGCGACGGGGGGAGGGAAGACGGAGGCCACACCGCCGCCAGGGGAACGAGGGGGAACTGGGGCGGAACAACCGACACAGGGAAGGAAGGAGTGGGATCCCGCCGGAGGTGGACGGAGGCCGAGAGGGATGGAGCGAGAAAGGGCTCGGGGCTCGGAGCGTTGGCGCCCCCCCAGGGGTGTAGAGCAGACCAAGGCGGGCAAGGAAGCAGGGGGAGCGGTTGGCGCCGGAGACGAGCTGGGGTAGGCAGGCTTGCCTGAGGAAGGGGGAGGGGCCTGGGAGGCAAGGAAGACTGAGGATAGGGGGACAGGATAGCGCTGGAGTGCACAGGGGGAGTAGAAGGGAAGAAAGTAGGGATGGGTGGCGCATGGAAGAGTGGAATCGCAAGGGGGCGGGGCCCCCAGAGGAAGAGGCGGAGCCTTGCAAAAGCGCAAGGAAGGAGGGGTTCGTGGAGCTGCGCAGATGGGGCGACAGGTGGCCACTCCTGCTGGGACCCACGAGGAAGCTGGAAGAATGCAAGGGGGCGGGGGCCCCCAGAGGAAGAGGCGGAGCCTTGCAATTGTGCAAGGAAGGAGGGGAGAGCCTGGAATTGTGCAGAAGGGGCGACATGTGGCCACTCCTGCTGGGGCCCGCGAGGAGAGCTGGTGGATTGCGCATGGATACGGGGGCCCCAGAGGGAGAAGCGGGGGCTTGCATGTGTAAGGACGGAGGGGTGCGCCTGTGGCTGCAGAATGGGCGACAGGTGGCCACTCCTGCGGACCGCAAAGAGAAAGGGGGGTAGCTAGAAAAGCGGGCAGGGTCTGCAGCGCGTCCAGAGGGGACCACCACGAGACTGACGCCAAGATTGGCGTGCTCGAGTTGCCCAGAGGCGTGGGGCCCAAGGCCAGTGCTGCTGGAGAGCACTGCTCCGAGGGGGGCGGGGATTTCGAAAGAAAGGGGTTTGGGGGAACGGAGGGCTGCTCCGAGGACGGCCCGGCGGCGGTGGCTCCGCTGAGGGAAGAGGGGGGTTGGAAGATCGGATGGCACTCCCAGAGAGTAGGGCGATGGACAGTCGCTCCAAAGCTTGGGGCAAGAGGACCGGGGGCGCCTGGCTGTGCAAGGGAAGGGACGGCCGACGATGGGGGAGGACTGAGGAGGGAGAGGAAGGGAGCGGGAGTGGAGGGCAGCGGGAAGGAGCTGACAGATCAACGCGAGCGCCTCGGGAGGCCAGGGGAGCGACATCGGGGAAGCGACGGAGAGGCCTGAGAGGACGATCGAGGAGGAGGAGGAGGGAGAAGGAGAAGTGCGGGGGAGAAGGGTGGCGGCCGGCCTAAGCCGGCAATGGGTTGGGGGACGGGCGAACAAGGAGAACGGGAGAGCTGATCATTGTCACCCCCCACATGCTATCATCATGCACCCATGTGCATGATGATAGCAGGGGGTGACAGTAGACACCCTCCCGTGAGGTGGCACCCTACCTCCCTTATTCTCTATAGATAGAGGATAAGGGAGGTGAGGTGCCACCCTATGGAGGGTGTCTACTTGTCACCCCCCCACATGCTATCATCATGCACCCATGTGCATGATGATGGCATGGGGGGTGACAAGTAGACACCCTCCCGTGAGGTGGCACCCTACCTCCCTTATTCTCTATAGATAGAGGATAAGGAAGGTGAGGTGCCACCCTATGGAAGGTGTCTACTTGTCACCCCCCACATGCTATCATCATGCACCCATGTGCATGATGATAGCATGGGGGTGACAAGTAGACACCCTCCCGTGAGGTGGCACCCTACCTCCTATTTTCTATAGATAGAGGATAAGGGAGGTGAGGTGCCACCCTATGGAGGGTGTCTACTTGTCACCCCCCATATGCTATCATCATGCACCCATGTGCATGATGATAGCATGGGGGGTGACAAGTAGACACCCTCCCGTGAGGTGGCACCCTACCTCCCTTATTCTCTATAGATAGAGGATAAGGGAGGTGAGGTGCCACCCTATGGAGGGTGTCTACTTGTCACCCCCCACATACTTATTCTCTATTATATTTTTTTACTTAGTTCCAAATATATATATATATATATATATATATATATATATATATTTTAAAGACATTTTATGAAAATAAGGGAGGCTCAGAAAGAGCTTTACAAGCAGGTGCAGAGCCGAAAAACACAAAATGGGCCCTGAAGTACAAGGTAGCAAATAAACTAAGTTCTAACCCGAAATTTCGAAATTACGGAGACCGAAATTGCGAAATTTGGAAATAGCAAAACTGAAATTTTGAAATTCAAAACTGAATTTCAAAATTCCAAATTAACGAAGTTGTGGGCGCGGCCCAAAGGGGCACATGGCCCTAGGTTTGGGCGGGACAGTCACGCCACCCAGCACGTGTCCCAAGGATTTGGGGGTCAGACACGCAAGCCGACGCGTCACCCAAGGCGGCGGTCTGCCCGAGGGAGAGATGGGGGGAGGGGGCACACGGCTCGAGGAGCCTCGGGCCCTCCCCCCAGAGCGGTTCCCGGAGGCTGGCGGACCGACGACTCGTCCGACAGGAGGAGGGGCCGGGCGCGGCGTCCTGAGCTGTGGGGTTCCGGCGGAGGAGATGCTAGGAGGGGCGGACGAGAGGGAGAGGGAGGGAGGGCGGAGATGGGGCCCTCCGGTGCTGAGAAGGAGGCGTCTATGGCGGGGGGTCCAGCCGAGGGGGTGGAGGGCCGGCGGCTCCGACGGGGAAGACCGAGGGCTCCGGCAGGGGCTGAGCCGAAGGAGTCGGGGGAGGGCCGGCGGGGGGACCAGCCGGGAGGGCTGAGCTCTAAGCCTGGGAGGGGGGGAGAAGAGGGTACTCGGCCGGCGAGTGGGGGAGGCCGGCCGGCGTGGCGCAGAGCCAGCTACCTGCGAGGAGGAGGAACGTCCAGCATGAGCCGGAGTGAGCGCCGTAGGCTGGAGGAGGGCGGCGAGGGCAGGGAGTGGCGTCCCCGCAGGCGAGGGCGGTCAACCGAGGAGGAGGCCGAGCTCTCCGGGCACCGCACAGCCACGACGGCCCACGAAGGAGCCTCGGCGCTCGCGGAGGAGAGAGAGTGCCCGCGCCGGGGGAGGGAAGCCAGGGCGCACCGGGGGGGCGACGGGGGCTGTGGGAGGAGTAGGAGGAGCCCCCGGCGGACCCGAGGCTAGGGTCGGTGAGAGCGCGGCCGAGGAGGGCCACTGCAAGGAGAAGAACGCGTTCGCCGCGGGAGGCGCAGGATGAGGCCGGCCGAGGGTGCGAGCGGCAACCGCAAGGGGGGCCAAGGGTACCGGGGGCGCAGGAAAAGGGGCGGCTTGGGGGGAAACCACCGCGGGCTGACGGCACGAGGAGAGCGGCCGGATCGGAGGAGGGGAAGACGTGGGGCCTGGGGGGCGGCGGAGGGCGAGCCAGGGGGAGGTCCGAGGATGGAGGGGTCGGGGAGGGTCCTGGGGGACGCGAGAGGAGCGGGCGGATGGCGCCGCCGCCGAGAGCGCCTGTCGACGACTGCGAATAGGGCGGCCGCCCTGCGGGCTGGCGGCTATCAACCACGCAAGGGGCGAGAAGTCGGGATCCACTGGGCGATGTCCGCGAGGGTGGCGAGAAGTGGGGCCACCGAACGGAGGGGGGCACCATGGCCAACCGGCCGGGCTGCCGGAGACGAGGACCGGCCCCGCCCACCACCCGAGGAAGATGAACGGGAGGGACGGGGGGAAGGACTAGGGCCGGCTGTCCTCATAAATATATATATAATATTATATATATATTTTTTTTTATATATATATATATATTATATAATTATATATATATATATAAATGTTTATTTTAGATATAATATCTATCTATTTATATATATTAATAATAATACATTTATATATATATTATATATTAATATATATATATATATATATAAAAATAAAATATAAGTTTCTTACATATTTTTGGCTCCACTATATATATATATATATATATATATATATATATAAAATATAAGTTTCTTACATATTTTCGGCTCCAATTCTTCTCTCTCCCATTTTATAAGAGTCGTCATCGTCATTGTAAAACATTAAACCAATTTGAAATTACATTCTTACTAGAAATATTTACGGAAAGTCGCTATTATAGTGCACTAAAATTAGTGGTCGAGCCAATGGCCACTAGTGTTTCTGATTTGTCTTTGATACACATGATCACGTATGACTTGATCGATGGGTGCATGTTGTCTCATAGCCTTGTCGGTTCTACCATTATTTGTCCCATGGTATAATTTTCGATGGAAAACTGATTTATGCAACACTTTGAAGAAGGTGCACGATAGAGATCCTTGAGGATTTTGAGAAAATCAATTGTAACACTTCGAAGAAGGTACAAAAGATTTCGGTAGCAGCAGCAACGCATGTCCACTAACAGTTCCTGATTATATAAGAATTGTACCTGTTCAGAACGGATAAAAGTGGATGCGCAGAAGATGAAATAGATGGAATGAGAGAACGACCTGCTGGGTGAATGATCACCGGTGCTCAAAGCTTGATTCGCCCCACACGAACAGCTTTCAGAAACCAGCAAATTTGATGGAGAACTTCGGAACACTCTGCTCTTCTGACTCCTCCGATAGTGCGGCTCCCTATGCTTCTCTCTTCTCTGATCTTAACTCTTAAAATTTTCATAAGAAAATTATGAATGCTATGTACTGAGAGAGAGAGAGAAGAGAGAACCATATATAGGTGCATGTAGTAACTGTCCAGTCAATGAAACGTTCGGTACGTGGGAAAACCACTCCAAAATATTTCGTAACCGCTAAATCGTTCACAACACGATTGAGCCAACTGGCACACAGTGCACTCCAATGTGCATAGCGTGCGCCAACAAAAATGCCACATTACACCTCATAAGCCTGAGCCCGAGTCCGAGTCCGAGTCGCTACGGGACTTAGCTCAAGAGAAAATTAATTCCAAAAGCAAAAAGCATTAATGCTTTAACATGGAGTCTTATCCTTACCTTCTAGTAAAATTACCCACATGGTTTTCTCCTTAGGGTCCCCACCCCATGTGCCTATCTCAACAACACACCAAGTATATTTGAGATACACTTTATGGCATTTTTCCAATGTGGGGCTAAATTCTAGACATGTATTGAGGCAAGCTTTCTATACATGTCAAGGAAAACCTCCAACAACCATCTCGCGACATAGATATGATCGTTTCATAGAGGTCTACACCTCTGGTTTCCAAATAACAATAGGGTAATTAACTAAAATAATCACATTATCTTTGAAAGGGCAGGATTCTGGAATTCATATAACCTCGTTGGTTATTCTCACAGACTCGATAACATGAGGGATGTCATATTGGAATGACATGGATGCAAAATATTCCTAAAATAATAATAATTTTAAACTAGGGGCTGTATTGGATGAACATGGATACGACACTAAGGATAAGGCGAGACAAATGGAACAACTATACCTATTTTCCTATATTACGAAATTTTCATTCAGAGCATCCAAACTTTGATAAATTCCATCCAACGCATCAAAATTTAACAAATTCCAAAATAAGCATCAAAACGTCCATTCAATGGACGTTTTCTTTTTTTAATATAAATTTTTTATTATCTATTTTTTCCTCCGTTAACGACGTTTAACAAAAAAATAATATAATTAGAAAACGCCCTTGGCGTTCTCTTGAGAAATTTTGAATTTTCTATTATTTTTTCTTTCACTCTTTTCGTCTCTCTCTCACTCTCTCCCTCTAATTTAGTTTATAATAATAATGGAATGGCTGCATTATTGAGATATTTTCAGCGAATGGGGGTTCGAGAAACTGGTGTTCCAGAACTTGATCACCGGGATCCGGAGGGACCGGAAGTACACGATCCAGGGAGGAACGTACGCGACGGGGTGCACATGTTGGAGAATGTGGTCAGCCCCAAGAGCAACGTCACCTGGTTCGAGAAGGTCCCCTACCTCAACGGGCCGCACTGTTGTGTAATTAATTTTGCTTCCTTTTTTTTAGTTTCCTTCTTTGTAGCATCTCTGTGTTTTCATGTTTATTTTTTTTTACTTTCTATTTTCGTCGTTGACAAATAAAATCTTCAGTAAAAAAATTAAAAATAGAAAACACCATTTCTAAGGGCGTTTCTATTTTTTTTTGTTAATGTCGTTAACGGAAGGAAATAGACAATAAAAAAAATATTAAAATATAAACACCATTGGATGGGCATTTTGATGCTTATTTTGGAATTGTTAAATTTTGATACTTTGGATGGAATTTATCTAAGTTGGATGCTCTGAATGAAAATTTTTGATTATTGTATATGTGTCGAGGTGCATCATATGAATATTCGATTTGACACGACTCACATTTTTTTCTTTTTGTTCCTATCTCTATTATTATAAAGAGACTTCAAAAGCCTCAAAGTTAGCACTCTAAGACGTATGTATATGATTGCATAATTGAAAAAAGAATAAATATAAATTAATTCATAGACCTTAACAAATGTGTATTCCTAAAATATTGCTTTTTATCTAACTACCTAATATTATCTAACTAACATTTTTTTTTGAAATCATTAAACATATTCAAAGTCCTAAAACACATATATATACCAAATTCTAATAAAAAAATATTCAAATCATATTTAAACCATTTTAATATTAATAACTAACTATATATATTCCAAAGTTCTAAAATCATATCAATAAAAAAATCTTTACTAAAATATATTTAAATCATATTTAAATTATTTTAATAAAATTTAAATTCTAATAACTTTTAAATAATATTATAGAATTTTTTGGTATCGATCTAACTGTCTTAAAACAAATGTTTTTTTAAAGAATAATTTGGATAATGAGTGCGTACGTTGCTGTAGAGCCTAAAAATTAAGAGACGCCACTCATTAAAGTCTTCAATCATCTGATGCGACAACCAATCGAGTTGCGCTGGATCATTAATTGCGCAGCTTCAGATTACTCCATCCAGGTTGCGCTGGAGTCAGGGTGTGCGGAGCGACACATGGTGCACTTCCTCGAGAAGCTGTAACGACGTCATCATTACCTGACAACTGACAGCACGGAGATTAAGGAAAATTCCTTCGAATCCCGCGCAACGCGGCACTCGAGAAGACTTTGTCAGCATGTAATTAATGCTGACAGCCGGTTGGCTCAAGTCATGGCACAGGGATTAATCAGCACAACACAGAAGACCTAGTCAAAAGGTGCTAGTCGTTAAGTTGTGCCTATGCGCAGCCTGACAAAGTGGCGCCATTTGATCAACTCTTAGTTTAAAATAGGGTGACGTGCGCGCAAGCCATCAACTTCACAGTGCGTGCCCACTACACTGCCCACGACCACGCGCATCTCTATCAATGATGCCACGCATCTACAGCAGTTGGTGCAAACCGCTCGTGCAGGTTTGTTGTATTGCGTCCTTGCGCAACCTGATGAAGCATGCACAAAGTGTTCAAATGGTGTTCAAGACAGAGTGACGTGGCACGCAAGTCACTAACGCGCAGAACATGTCCACTACACTGCCTACGACCACGTACATCTCAATCAAATGTTTTACGCGTCCATAGCAGTTAATACAATCGTTTGTGCAAGTGAACAGGATGCGGCAATCTGAAGCGCGTGCAATCCAGAATAACTACTAAACAGTTTTTCAAGAACTCTATAAATAGAGTTTCAAATCATTCTAAAAATCAAGAGTGATTATAATCTCGTGCTAAAGTGTTGTTGCATCCTCCAGGCTCGTGTCTTCGATATCACATCGTTCAAAGGATAAAGTGATCATCTTCTGATTAGATTTCTATAGTTGTACTTCTCCAGAAATCAATTATACTCCTGTTCTTTTTCTTAGTTTCGAATAAAACTTTTTGTTCTTTGCAAACAAAATGGCGACTCTGCTGGGACGATTTCTCCTCCGACGAAAAAGTGACAATTCAATGTGATACTGCATCAATTGGCAAAATACAGAAGACCCTGGTCGTGAAAGTCGACCAAACAGCCTACGAGACCATGATCATGCTGGGGTGCCAAGCGTACTTTGCCGCTATTAAGAGCAAGACTCGCTCTGTTTGGACTCCTAAGTCCTCGGTGGTGCAATCTTCTGCCTCTGCGCAACTCGCGTCCATCAATGTTTCGGCAACCTAAGGAAAATAGCCTTTTGGCTAATCCCTCTACTTCTCCGATTCTGAAATCGAAGGAGACTTTGTCTCGACACATGTTGTCCAAAACAAGGGAAAGCACCTTTCAGCTATCTCTCTCCCTGGCACAACCTGCGCCTATTCCTACTTCTGCGTAACTCGCGCCCAATAATGTTTCGGCACAACGTAAGGAAAATTGCCTTTTGGCTAATCCCTCTACTTCTCCGACCCTAAAATCAAAGGAGACTCTATCTCGACACACTGCTGTCCAAACAAGGGAAACGCCCTTTGGCCTTTTTTCTTCGACGCAATTTGCACGTGTTCCTACTTCGGCCAACTTGCACAGGTTCATGCCTTGGCGCAACCTGCACGAACTTGTGCACTAGCACAATGTAAAGTGAAGCACTCTTTTCTATCATCAGAAGCTTAGTAAGAAATCACTAAATCAAGGAAAAGGTTCTTTAACTTTTTTCATTCTGCTCGAGTCGTTGACTGGGGAAAGTACTGCTCTCCTTAATAGAGACAACCAAATCTCTATCGGGAAGATAGTTCCATTCAGAACAAACCTTCCATGCAAAAGGGCATTTTGTCTATTCCAAAGAGATCAGGGCAGGATCTACAACCTTATGTATTTCAAGATCTCGACGAGGCAAACTACTAGTATCTCAAGTAGATACACAAGCAGCTTCCCTATCAGACTTGCACCTATATCAACAGGTACCAATTAGGCTCAACCTCGGGAAATTACAAGATTCATCAAGCGTAACCAGCACCAGTTGCTAACTTACAATAGAAGAAGAATGCTGAGGTAAAGATCATGTGACTTATGCTAACCAGCTCAGCACATCCTTGTACACACAAGGTACAGGACACCTCAGGAATAGGAACCATGTCCCGAATATCATCAAGGACTACGTTCCTGCAACTTCTTTCCATCCTGTTAGCGACCTCCGTGAACTCTTAATATAGAAGCGGATGGTTGCTAATCCATCCCGTCCAGCGGTGGTCCAACAACATGAACATCATTGTAACCACCATCATGAAGTTGTCATCAAATGCTGCTATCAGTCAGCCAAGCAGTCCGTCTTTGATCGTTTGAATTATGTTCAGACTCCTGAACCAATCCTAGTAGATGAAGATGAACTTCTCTATGCTTCTGTCAATATGGCATCTCAAAGGACTGGGGTGGAAAACGTCCAAGACGTAACGCGTCCCGCAATCCTAGTCAGCAATACTTAGATCGGATTCATGAATCCGGTGAAGGAGTATACTTGACCATACATCTTTCCTCTCATAATAAACAGCCTCTTGCTGTAGAAAGAAAAAAAGGATCTCACCTCTTTGAGTTTCTTGTTATCGACCTCGTCGTAATAAACCTTCTCCTTCTCCTTCTTCTTCTCTTTCTCCTCCTCTGGTTATTAACCTTGCTAAACCTTCTGTGAAGGCTAAGAATCATGTTGTAAATGACGATGTATAAATCAATAAAGTAGCATCTCCTTTACAGTATACTGATGTCTTTTATTATATCGATGTTATTTAAAAATGTTAGATAACTTCGACCACTTGCCATAGGAGCAGTTGAAGCTTGTCAAATGAAGTATTGCTCGAGCCAATGCAGGACTCCTTCTTCTTAGTTCCTTCCAGAAAGAAATGAACTTCTTATACTTTTTAGTAAAGGAACAGAACAGAAGATCACGCCGATAGCGAAGAAGAAAATCAAGATAACGGAAGACTTCAACTACGTCGTTATAGTCAACAATCAAAAGATATCATTCAAAAGATGGGCTATAATTTTAAAGTTGGTCTCAATGGTGGCAAAGGAAGGCGAACTCCTATTCGTATTCCTGCTCCGAAAGGAAAATCACAACAACACTATGGCAATACGAAGCGGGGATTAGGTTATACTTCACCAACTCCGACTCCAGAAACCTCCGAATCCGAGGAAGAAGAACGATCTAACTCTTCTAATTCTATCTCATGGGATTCAGACACCAGTGTAGGGTACGTCCATCGCGTGATTCTATCTTCCAATATGGTGACCGCTGAGTTCTCGGAAGATGACGAAGACTTTATCGAAGCTTCTAAATCTGATCCTCGAGCACAAAGGATGGACACTCAATGGGAGCTTCGCTTCGAGTAACGTGAGCCACCTACTGAAGATCAGCTGGTTCAAGTCAATATTGGAGACAAAGTTTCTCAAAAACCGATATTTGTCAGCAAAAGCGTCCCTGAAGCAGATAAAAAGAACTAATCCAACTCATTAGAGAATACATTGATGTATTCGCTTGGAGCTATAAAGATATGCCGGGATTGGATCCTCAGATCGCTACCCACAAGCTCAACATTCTGCCAAATGCAAAGCTAGTCAAACAGCAACAATGTCGGTTTTGACCTGACATGATGGATGCCATATAAGCTGAAGTCAAGAAACTTATCGCCTACGGTTTCATCAGAGAATAACAACATCCGGATTGGGTGGCTAATGTTGTCCTAATTTTAAAAAGATAGAGAAAGTTTGGGTCTGCATCGACTTCAGAGACCTTAATGAAGCTTGTCCCAAAGACGAATTCCCTCTCCCAATCACTGATGTCATGATTGACAATACTTGCAGATTTGAACGTATATCCTTTATGGATAGATTTTCAGGATATAATCAAATCAAGATACATCCAGAAGATGAGAATATACATCTTTTCGTACTCTTCTTGGAGTCTATTGCTACACTGTCATGCCATTTGGTCTTAAGAACGCTGGTGCAACTTATCAGCGGGCCATGAGTATCATCTTTCGTGATCATTTATGAAAGACTGTTGAATGTTATGTTGACGATATTGTTGTCAAAAGTCGTTTAAAAGAATATCATATTCAAGATTTGAGAACTATTTTCATCTAATGCGCCAGCATCAACTCAAGATGAATCCCCAAGTTATTCCTGGGAGTTGATCTAGTGGCAAATTTCTTGGATTCGTTATTACCTCTAAAGGTATACACGTTGACCCTGAGAAAATCAAAGCCATTCAAGAGATGCATCCTTCACAACCTAAAAAGCTACGAGGATTCCAGGAACGCCTTGCGTACATCAGGAGATTCATCTCAAATCTCTCTGGACGTTGTAGACCGTTCACTCAACTCATGAAGAAAGGTATGTCTTTCATTTGGACTGAAGAATGTCAATAAGCAATTGAAGACATAAAATGGTACTTGATGAACCCTCCAGTTCTAGTACCTCCAGTGTCAGGAATTTCCTGATGTATGTTCGAGCAATGGACCACTCTTTAGGTGCTTTATTAGCTCGGAAGAATAAAGAAGGTCATGAGCAGGCTATCTACTACCATAGCCGCATGATGAGTTAAGCACCGATACACTCCAGTAGAAAAAGAATGTCTAGCTTTGATGTTTGATGTTCAAAAGACGAGACATTATATCACTGGCCAAACTATTCATGTTATTTCTAGAGTTAATCCTCTCAGGGTCCTGATGAAAAGCTCAGTACCCTCAATTCTAGGCTTACAACATGGGCCATATTGTTAGCACAATATGATATGGTTTGTGTTCCTCAAAAGTCTGTTAAAGGTCAATCTCTTGCTGACTTTCTAGCAGCTCATCCAGTTCCCGAAACATCTAAACTCTACGATGAGATTCTAGATGAAACCTAGGAATCCAACATGATCTTAGAAGAAATTCTTATTTGGTGCTATTCTTTGATGGTGCATCCAGAAATGGACCAAAAGGTGCTATTAGTTTCTCGTCTCACCAGAAGGATTAGCTATCCAAAGATCTTATTCTTTAGATGAATCATGTTCCAACAATATGGCTGAATACAACGCTCTGCTCCTCGGTCTCCAATTGGCTAAACAATTAGATATTTCTTGAAGTTTACGGAGACTCCAAACTGATTGTCAATCAAGTTAGAGGCACATACGAAGTTCGACATCAAGATTTGGTTCCATATCATGATGCACGATCAGGATGGCCACTTCATTCAAAGGTTTTTTCATTGAACACGTACGCCGAGCATGTAACACGGAAGCTGATGCACTCGCTAATCTTGCAGCAGTATTAGCAATTACCATAAAAGATAACAAATGATCGTTATCACTAATAGAGAGTTGTTTTGTGTCCAGAATAACTTAAATATGGAAGTTAACAACCCAAACATGGAATTCAATAATTCGGTTAAATTTGTACCATCAGTGAAGACTGGAGGACTCATTTCATAGACTTCGTGGTCCATGATATCCTACCTGAAGACCCTAAGGAGGCCACAATAATTCGGCGACGGTCACTCAGATTTTACTACAATCATACTACAAAGACACATTACCGACGAACGACGGCTTACTCCTACATTGTCTTGCTGGAGAAGAAGTAAAACAAATACTTCGTAAAGCTCATGACGCTATTTGTGGTACACATCAACCTGGTCCTAAATTACAGGATTGTATTCACCGAATGGGTTATTATTGGCCCTCTGTCACGACCCGCACCCTAGAGTAAGGGCACGAGACGTGGGTACGTCCAGCCTACGCCACAGTGTCGGCGGTAGAACGCTGTCCTAGGTCACAACATCTAACAATATAAAGCTAAACAGTTTATACTCCCCGAATGGGGTGACATAGCAGTAAATAAACTCAATCACAACTAAGGAAGAAGATGCACGATATGATATAGAACTCAAGGAAATACAGAAGATAGTCAAAGTGTCTAAGATCATATCTCAGCAAATATCCAGAAATACAAGTCTCAGCTACTGAATATGAAAGAATATATACAACCCAGATCTCAAGATAGAAATAAAGTCTAACTACTAGTCTCAGACAACATAAGTAAGATAAGGCCTAACTAACTAGTCTAGACAATAGGGGTAATGTCCTCAGCTAGAGCTGGGTCCTCCTGAGAGTCCAGCTCACAAGTGTCGTCTAGGGCTGCCCTAGAAGGTATCCACACAGCCTCCTCCTCGTCCTCTGTAATATTTTCAACAGGTCCAGTCAACAGAAGCGAGCACAATACATCTCAACAGATCATAGCAGGTTAGAAAATATAACATACAAAGTAGATACATGAACTGAAGGAAATACAGTAGTAACAGAGATAGAATTGTAATAGAAATATTTACTATAAATAGAGAACTAACAGTGGCTAGTGAGTCAGAGTACAATATAGACATGTAAATGGCATAGGAGATTCTGATGCTACATTACGGAAAGATTCTGATGCTAACTACTTGGATAATATTCACATGTCTACTTCTACTCCCCCGTACCCCAATCAATACACAAGGATCCAGCCAGGTTATGTTATGATTCCATACAATGGCCCACAAGGGGTGATACATGGATGCCCATAAATGGAAGATTCAAGGAGACTCTGTGATCATGAGAGTACATGTCACAAGTGATCAAAACCAAGAAGCATAGTGATACACAATGTGAAGTAAAATGCACAGATCATGTAATATTCGATGCTCCTGAAGGATAACATCTCAAGAAGGATCCATATAGTACCAATCCGTGTGACCAACGTGACAGTATCAAGTAAAGTAATTTAAAGTAGGAAAATAATTCTAAGCAGGATATAAAATGATCAGAGAATGTACTCGCCTGGTATCTGAGTGTCCGGATAAAATGTACTGTCCGAGGAGAGGTGTCTGGCTCCTAATCAGAATAGCACAAGTCACAACAAGTCTAAAATGATAACAAGATGCAATTAATCATTCTAAATGAATCTAGGTCAATCTAGCCAAAGTCAACTCTTGGTCAACTCTGGTCAACTCTGGTCAACCCTAGAAGTCAAACTAGATCGACTATGGTCAAACTAGGTCTAACAAGTCTAAACTAGGTCTAACTAGTCTATATTAGTCTATACTAGGTAGTACACACCACTACATGGCTATGCAAGCCTGAACCAAGCTTATCCCAACTATATCAAAATACACAATATAGCTATATGCTATATAACTAGCATACATTCAAACGTGTCTAACTTATTTATCAATATACATATATATTTAGATATATTACATTAGGCATTCAATATTACATAGATATACATATGCATATTTTACATACATTACATCATATATATTATAATATATATATATATATATATATATCTATATATATTTTTATATATATATATATTATATATATATATATATATATATATATTTTATAATATATATATATAATATAATATAATATATATATTATATATATATATACATAAAAAAAAAAAATATATAATATATAATATATATAATATATATATATATATATATATATATATATATATTATATATATATATACATATATATGTAGGCTACCTACATTGTATATACCATTAACTTTACATAATACATTACATACATATATAGATATTCACATATTATATATACATTGCATATATTGGTATACACATATTACATATATTCATGCATATGCATATAGAGAGAGGGAAGGCATGTGTGTGTATTCATGAGAGTGTGGTGTGTGGTGACAGTGAGGAACTGTTCTGAGAACAGTGAAGGGTGTGTAATTAGGCTAGGTGAGTGTCAATGGTACATGGTGTATAGGTGTGTAAAAGCATGGCAAGGGTGTGTGTGTAGGTGACAGTTGTGTGAGAGATGTGTGTGTTGTGTGTGAATGAATGAAGAGTGAATCATACACAGTGGGTGAGAGTGATAATGGTTCATGCCTCAATAGGAATTACCAGTTAGTGGAAAAAAACTGGAACACAATATCAGTTATAAAGTAAACTAAAACTCAGTTTTCAGTCCCCAACTTTAAAACCCCATTTCAAGTTCAATTATCAACCAAACAATCCCAAAATTAAACCATAGCTAGATCACAGAGAATAACATTAGAGTATAAAATTACTAATTAATAGCATTTAAATAGGTAAAATAGATTTCCCAATTTCGATTTAGAAAACTAGAAAAAAACAAAAAATGTTCATGTATCAGAAATTTAGGGGAAATGAAAAAATGTAATTTGAAAACAACTAAATACAAAATTAAAGGTTGGTAATATAAATATAGAGTGTGCACGTGTCATTTAGTGTCAAAGTGTCACACCACCACTTGACACGATGTGTCCAACATGAATAAACCAATTCAGCATACACAGATACTGCGCAGCAGTGTAATATCTTGTGCACAAGTGTACGCGTGTCGTGCACCCGACACAGGATACTTTGTGTCTCGTGCACACCCACGAGTTCGTCCAGTATAGGTCTTCGACTGACACAGCCTGACACAGGACCACGTGTCACGGTGTCGTGTCTAGGAGTGCGTATCAGTGCATGAAAACCCGACTGAACAGTCAGTGAAGAACCCAGTGCAGGCTGAAAAACGTGTTCGACACGACACGAGAGCGTCTCCAACTTGGAGGGCCTCGTGTCAATTATTTCCCCTTGGCCCACGCCAAGTGGCACGACCTGAGTTGCCGTATCCGATGAGAAAATCACCCGAGTGGCAGGACACGCACACTGCTCGTGCGCGTGTGTGCACCCGCGTGTGCACGTGTCCAACCTGACACGACACGACAACAAATCAATCCCAGTCTACTGGAAAACAATAACCCACACCAAATCGATCATTCCTATTCAAAAATAATTAAAAATCAAAACAAAATGTCCTTTGGGGTATTTCGTCAAACACTTAAACCCTTGGGCTGATACGTGTCCATTTAGGACACGAAAAGGACACAAAATCGTACAGAAATCTTGGATTAGCTAGGGGACACTTAGATCTAGGTTTTATGCAAAAATAATAGCATCTAATTAAGAGTTTTAGAGATTTACCTATTGGTGTCCAAATGCAAGAAAAGCTTCCAATAGGGGGTTTCCTCCTTGCTAGCAAACTTCTTCAAATTGCTCACAAACTGAGAAAAACCTCCACAAACAGCAAGAATACTAAATTAATATATAATGCAATTGATTTGAGGGAAAAAAGATAAATGGAATTTCTATGAATTTATGAAGTTGGAAAAATACATCTTTCTTAAACTTGTTCTTTTCTAAAAGAGGCTAGCCCTAAATGAGGGAGACTATTTATAGGGTGGGAATCCCTAAGCTAAGTATTGGCCGGCCACTAATGGATTAGGGTTAGGGTTAGCTAGTGGGTTGGGCTTTTGGGCTTAATCATTAATCAATGGTTCAAAACCACAAGTCATGACTTGTGACCAAAAGCCTTTCTATTCTAACTTGAGTTTAGTGACTAAACCATAGGTTAACTCTAGTCTAACTAGGGTTACATGACCTAACCAAGTCCAACACAACTAGGGTTAGCTTCTAGGTTAGCCTACCAAGTCAATGCTAGTCAAAGTCAACCTAGTCAACCATCATTCAAACAATTCCAAAATAAATCCTAAAAATTCCCATAAATATAATAAATTCAGATAACCTCAAAAATGACAAAATTACCCTCAAATTAGAAATGTGGTAGTGACAACCTCGATGGTATCTGATGCAATCGAGTATACAAGAAAGTGCTGAGCATGTCAAATCTACGCTGACTTCATTCATCAATCGTCCGAATTCCTTTACCCGATGGCAGCATCTTGGCCCTTTGAAGCTTGGGGAATGGATGTCATCGGTCCTATCAACCCTTCCTCATCTCGAGGACATCAGTTCATATTAGCCATAACTGATTACTTCTCAAAATGGGCTTAAGCTATACCTCTAGCTGAGGTTAACAAGCAGCGTCATCAACTTTATCAAACATCGTATGATTTATAGGTTCGGTGTTCCTCAACGAATCATTCACGATAATGGGCCATAATTCATAAGTCAGAAATTCACTCGATTCTGTGATAACAATATCAATAATATTGCTTCTACAGCTTACAATCCTGCAGCTAACGGTTGGCAGAAGCATTTAATAAAACCATCATCAAACTCCTTAAGAAGTTTGTTTCTACCAACAAACGGAACTGGAGTGAGAAGCTTGGAGAATGTCTATAGGCTTACCGTACTACTATACATACTCCTACAGGTTACACCTTTCTCTTTGGTGTACGAATGCGAGGTGTCTTACCATTAGAAATCCAGATCCCTTCCCTAAGGATTGCCATTGCCAATGAACTAACAACCGAAAATAATGATCATCTGAGACTTCAGGAGCTTGAAGCGCTTGACGAGAAATGGCTCCTAGCTCAACAACATATTGAGTTATACCAAGCTCGTCTATCAAAGGCCTTCAACCGTAAAGTCAAAACCCGATCATTTCAAAAAGGAGAACTAGTTCTAACCATCAGACGTCCTATGACTATGACGCACATGAGCAAAGGCAAATTTTAAGCGAAGTGGGAAGGACCTTATATTGTAAGTAAAGTTTTCTCCAATAGAGCAATCAATTGACTGGTATGGATGGTCGAGTCGCCATGATGCCTATTAATGGTAAATTTCTCACGAAATATTATGTTTGAAGAATGTAAATAAAATTCTTTTTTTTATTTGCATAAATTTAAAATAGAAGGAAATACATAAAATTAACGAGGACCGAGCCCTCTTGATTAAAAATATATTCGTAAGAAGCTCGAAGTCGTTATTGTCCGATGACACCAGCAATTCGCAGGCGGCTTTCCTTAAAGCTTCTTCCTCAGCAGTACTCCCAGGCTCCACTAGTTCAGCGAGAATGTCCTGCTTCTGTCCAGGGACAGCCGAACTTTCTTTGACTTCTGGCTGAATAAGCAGCAGATCTCATCAAAAGGAGTGTCGATGTTGGCTTCGATCTTTGGGATAACTCCCATCTCCCTAGGCATTTCTTCTGAAGACATTTGTAAAAAAAAGGAAAAGGGGTGAATGATGCTCTCAGAAAAGTTCCACACTATTTATAGACAAAAATAATAAGCCAAACATTCTGTCTCGCGAATCGAAACAACCTTTCCTCGAAAAGGCATGTTCATTCATCTTATGAAGAGATCTTCATTTATTCTATAGAATTGAAGCGACCTTTCCTTGAAAAGGCATCCGTCTTTTCATCTCTACTTCATTGCGAGAATGGGCCTACATTTAATAAATCCCTGTGAAGTCTATCCAAATCATCAATTTCGTCTTTTGAAATCCAGTTTTTAAAGATATCTTTTTATGATAAATCCAGATATTGTTTTTTAGACACAATATTCTGTCTTTAAGTCCCAGCGGACTCGAAGATCATTTATAGAAAAATGAATTCATGTCCATATTTTCTCTGAATTCTATTTTCCATATCATCACAAATCAAATCATAAAGAAGAGAAAATCATTCTTTATTCCTTCTTTAAAAATATAGTTGCATCTTAATGGAAATATACATCTCTGATTTTCATTCTAGATACATCTTAATGGAAATCTATTACATCTCGGATTTTTATTTCTAACAAAAGAAGGTCTACATCTTTGGATCTTCATGTTAATGCCAGTTCCTTGTCGTCTCGACCTGAAGCAACGAACAAGACAATGGAACTAACTTGGTCTTCTCTCTCAGAAAGATGAGAGGAGAACCCTATAGTACAGCAGCTCAAAGATAAGCTGCTATCAATAGAACTGGTGGAGAAGAGATGACCCGTCATGAGAATTAGGAATGAGATCACCCTCGTGATACGATTCCTAATTCTGTCTCTCCACCATCCAACTCTCATGTATAAAGGCCCTTCCTACTATCTGAGGAAGACCCTTCTGGAATATGGAGAATCCTGAGCTGTCTGATTTGAGCATCAGAATCATATGAGCTGTCTGATGTGAGTGTCAGAAGAATGCTCCCCACAACATCCAAGTCGCCAATGCCAGTTCTGAAGAAGCCTGCCAACCAGATTTCTGTAAATATCAACAAAGAAAGAAAATTTAGCAAAATCTATCAAACTGCGTGCCTTTGATCAACAGGCGCACATCATCAGAATCAGCCTACACGTCTACAACATGCGCCTCTGACCGAAGTCAGGGACTAGATTGTGGTGCGCGCCTCTTCTCAGAATTTCAGACGCACGTCTATAACATGCGCCTTCGACCGAAGTCGGCACTGGATTGCAGTGCACGCTTCTTCTCAGAATTTCAAACACACGTCTACAACACGCGCCTTATTTCTATAAATCAACGCCTATCTTCAAAACAGTCTTAGCATAAAGCGGCGCAAGTTAAACGAAATTCATGAATGGCGCTCATGTATAGAAACCACTATTTTTTTAAACTTACCATCAAAATCAGCCATGTTTGGGCGAAGATCAACATCCGAAGATGTGGTATACAAAAGAACAACATCGAATTTTGGTGGCACGGAAAGGCTTACGAATGTTGAACTCTTGACCGCCGAAGGGTTTCTGCAAAGAACCATTGCCATCAACAGAAAGAAGAAACGAAAAAAAAAGTTCATGGACATTTCTTTTTGATTTCTCCTATCAACTATTTAAAGAATTTAGAAGATATGAACGAGCACGTCATTATAGGAGCCTATCTCGAGAAGGACCTAAACAAAAGGTGGTCAAACCATACGAAAACTGCCATGTGTTCTTTCAAAAAAAGCAAATATTTGAGTTGGTCAAAAAGGCGTATTGGCACGTGCCACTAAATAGATCACACAAAAAAGATTTGCAGAAAGGCACCAGAAATAAAATTTTTATTTATTACATAGGAGAAAACAAGCCCCTACAAAATAAGTTGCACAAAAGACAAAAGAAAAGTGGCGCCCCTACAGAAACCATTACTTCTTCATGTCTTCTTCTTCACCAGCTTGGCGAAGAGAAGCGTCTAACTCGCGCATATCACGAATCCCTGAACGACGCATGAGACAAAGAAATCCTTCTGCGTTACTGCGCTCTTCGAAAGAGGCCGAAGGACCACTGTTCGGACGATCGAAGACTGGTGGGGTCAATCCAAAGCATTCTAAGAGATTATTGGCCGGCAGCAATTGGTCAGCCTCGGACAGGACTGTAGCGCAGTGTCAGGCCTTGTCTCCTAAACTTTTACTTCGACATTTACGCCGGTCGCTATCTCCTTCTTCTTAGGTGCCATAGAAGTACAAAAGTGAAGGGAATACAAGGATCTCTCCCTTTATATATGACCAACCAACGTTTCATATTCCCCATAGGAAACCGAACATCATCAATGCAACTCAGGAAGACAAAGAGGAGATCGAATGTTTCCGAGAAGAAATTTATTATGACGGTTGAGCATTGACTAGCGCAATCCAAACAAAACTAGTATAATTCAAAGTATTTCAAAACTTTGAAGTATTTTCATGTTTCGAAAACTTTGAAGGAGGTGTTGTCGAGCCTAAAAATTAAGAGGTTCCACTCATTAAAGTCTTCAATCATCTGATGGCGCCAAACTAATTGAGTTGCGCCGGATCATCAAGTTGCGCAGCTTCAGATTGCGCCATCGCCAGGTTGCGCTAAGTCAGGGTGCATGGAACGACACGTGATGCACTTTCTCGAGAAGCTGTAACGACATCATCACTACCTGACAACTGACAGCACGGAGATTAAGGAAAATTCCTTCGAATCCCGCGCAATGCGGCACTCGGGAAGACTTTGTCAATATGTAATTAATACTGACAACTGGTTGGCGCAAGTCATGGCGCAGGGATTAATCAGCACAACACAGAAGACCTAGTCAAAAGGCGCTAGTCGTTAAGTTGCACCTATGTGCATCCTGACAAAGTGGCACCATTTGATCAACTCTCAGTTTAAAACAGGGTGACGTGCGCGCAAGCCATCAACTTCGCAGAGCGTGCCCATTACACTGCCTATGACCACGTGCATCTCAATCAAATGATGCCACGCATCTGCAGCAGTTGGTACAAATTGCTCGCGCAGGTTGCTGCATTGCTGTCACGCCCCGATTCCGTCGAATCGATAGTCGTCCCCCGGAAGTGATGCCGTACGAACCTAATTTGCGATCGCACAAGGCATAGTCATAAGGTAATCCGAGACATGAGATCTAAGAGAGTACGCAGACAAAATAATTCACACAATAAGTAAAGGAAACTTGATCTTTATTGATAATGAACATCTTTTACAGACTCCGATACACGACTCATTGTCGCACGGGCTACAACATGATTCGATTACAAAAGAGTGCCGATGAGATAGCCGTTCTATACATTGCATACATCCCTCTATATACAACAAAGTACTCCAGTAACCTGGATATAGGGATGCTGAGTCATCTTTCTTGGACTGTCGAGAGCCTTCAAAAGTGGGGTTGTAGAGAAAGTCTTCGACGCACGGCCGAAGCTCCAAAATCACGAACGCCGCGAGCTATCTGGCGCATCCTTCTGGTTCGCGGGACCTGCAAGGAGCGAGGATCAGTACGATCACATGTACTGGCGAATGGCAAATTAAAATCCAAGCTCTGTATATGATTCAAGAAGTTTCGTAAACATGTTAGCTAGCTATTTCAATGATCTTTCTAATCATCCTGCTCGATTTGCATGTTAACATGTTTTGAGGCAAGCATATGAAATTGTATAACATTAAGCAACTATCATATTCATCCCGTGTCCCGTGCACTTGTTAAGCAGTAAAAAGGGGTATGAAGGCCACTAGCATATCAAGCCATCGCGAACTATAACTGGGTTAGACGGCGACCCTTTCGCGTCGGGTAGCGAGCCCTGTGCGAAAGTTCCCGCCTAACTCGTGCCAATGAAGGACTGGCGCTTGCTATAAACTTGTTCCTCCCGGACCGAATCATTCCCTTGGCCTAGGCAACCGTTCGAGGAAACTACACCTTGTAGACAAGTTGTCCAATAACCGTTTTGCTTGCTTAGCCGTATCATTGCGATAAACGTTAATCGATTCATTCATTTCTTTGCATAGGCTAAGTGAATTTGTATCAGGAACATGTTTTCTATTTCCAATACCAGCAGTTGATAACAAGTGTTTCGTGAAGAATCGTGCTATAATTTTTTGATTCTACACTATTATGACAAGCATTCATTTTACTTCACATATTGAGTTTTTGAAGTAAAGGGACGAGGCGAAGGAGGTCAGCCACTCGCCTTATCCTTGCTTCAAGCAAGCGACCAGTTGGCTGCGATGATGTCGCCTACGCGATCACCTGTAATCGTATAAGCAACTGATTAGAATACTGTTAATTCAAGGAATTTCGATATGAATGTGAAGCTCAAAAACGTGAGTCACGAAACTCTTTCGAAAACATTTACGAAAACCAAAGCCAAAGCCAAATCAAGTGCGGCAGGAAAATTAGAACAACGGAAGGTCTCTTCCGACTCAGCCGCAGAGCCAATCCTCGAGGCACAACCGCTGAATATGGGACTTGGTTCCGAAGAAGCCATTCCATAACGTAGAATGGATCTTAATTCAACCGTTCCCATTCGATCAACTCGGCCGATTCCGATCTATCGGTCCCGACTGAATCGATAGCGACTGTGTTCCTTTCTCGCGCACCATGTGGACGAAAATGGGGCACGATGTAGGGACGGGGCACTACACCATAACTAACTAATAAAAAGTTTCGTCCTCGAAACTTTAAGGATAGAACCCATCTCTATTAGAACAATGAAGAAATTTCTCCTTTATTTCAGATTTAAGCTCCCACGTCGACTCTTCGACTGAATGGTTCCTCCAGAGGACACGGACGAGAGGGATCGCTCGATTTCGCAGCAGCTTATCCTTGCGTTCTAAGATTTGAACTGGCTCTTCAACGTAGGATAAGTCGGACTTTAGCTCCAGCTGGCCAAAATCTACCACGTGGCTCGGTCGTGCACGTACTTTCGCAGTTGAAAAACGTAGAAGACATTGTATACACCTTCAAGCGCCGACGGTAGGGCAATTTTATAGGCCACTGGGGCGACCCGTTCAAGTATTTCGAACGGCCCAACGAATCTCGGGCTCAACTTTCCTTCCATACCGAACCGAGTAACTCCCCGCATGGGCGACACTTTGAGAAATACGTGATCGCCTTCTTGAAACTCGAGGGTCGACGATGAACGTCCGTATAGCTTTTCTGACGACTCTGTGCAGTCTTTAGTCTTTTCCGAATTAGCCAAATTTTTGTACGGTCTGTTCCCCAGTTCCGGGCCGAAAATCTGTCGCTCTCCGACTTCGTCCCAGCAAATGGGTGATCGGTAGTTGTGTCCGTACAAGGCTTCATACGGCGCCATTTGAATGCTGGATTGATAGCTGTTGTTGTATGCGAATTTTTCCAGAGGTAGATGATTGTCCCAGCTTGATTTGAAGTCAATTGCGCAGAGTCGTAGCATGTCTTCGAGAATCTGATTGACGCGCTCCGTTTGGCCGTCGGTCTGAGGATGGTAAGCTGAGCTGAACTGCAACTTGGTACCCAGCGCCGACTGAAGGCTACTCCAGAATTGCGATATGAACCGTGAATCCCGATCAGAGATGATGGATACTGGAACTCCATGCAGTCGTACTATCTCATCAAGATAAATCTGTGCCAGGCGATCAACGCTCCAAGTAACTTTGATGCACTAAAGTGCACTGACTTGGTTAGTCGATCGACGATGACCCGATGGCATCATTTCCCGCGGCGTCTTCGGCAGACCAACAATAAAATCCATGCACACGTGCTGCCACTTCCATTCCAGAATCGCCAGATTCTGTATCTCTCCGCCCGATCTCTGGTGCTCAGCTTTTACCTGCTGACAGGCCATGCATTGCGACACGAAAAGTGCCATATCTCTTTTCATCCCGTGCCACTAGAAGTTTGTGCAGAAGTCCTTGTACATCTTCGTACTGCCGGGATGCAAGGTGTACTTTGCGTAGTGTGCCTCCGACAATATCTCCTTTCTAAGTTCTGAATCATCCGGAATGCATAGCCTACCCCTCAACCGAAGCATGCCGGTCTCGTCTTCCGGAAAGTCGGTCATCATGCCCGTCGAGATTAGTGCTAGGGTTATATACTAAAAGCATCACTTTTTGGTAACCTTATTTCCTTAAATTTTGAATGAGAATCATATGGGCAAATGTTTGCATATTGTATTTGTTGCAAGTGTTATATAAATGTTTGATATTCTATATTATAGATAATATGGTGTGTGGTGTCACACAGAAGATCATATTATCAGTTTCCTATGGAATATATAAATAGTTCACAACCTAGATGGACCTGGACAATCTATTGGAAAGGTTGTAGTATATCTGGTATTAGTCTATCTTTACTCTGGGTTTACACTAGTACACTTTGTGTGTATTGAACAGGACCACTTGAGGTTGTTCTTTTTGTACTGACTACATAAGAGAACAAACCCCTCTGTTATTATGATGCTTATGCTCTTAACCCGGATATAATAACGGACATGTATATGCAGTGTACATTATTTTGACTCATAAAAGAGTGAGATTCATTATGGATCGACAACCTCTATGAATTGGGTAATGACATTGTATGTATGATGGGCTGTTGATTATAAATAGATTCATGTCCCGATACATCGGGTTTGATGTCTCCTTAAGGAGCTCATAAGGATTGTCATGTAAACCCTGCAGGTGGATTATATTCGACATGACAAATAAAGTTGAGCGGTACTACTTAAGGATAAAAGATGTCGAATCAATATAGTTGTCAGTAACTTAATTTGATTGACGGACATACGATATCTTAACATGGAGAGCCAAAGGAGCATATAATAAAAGGAGCCCACAAACATAATTTGGGATTAGGAAGGTAGTACAACAATAGCTCATTAGTGGAGCGAGCTATTGTTAATGGGCCTGGATTGTGTGTTCGGGCTGAACTCGGGATATCCAGATCCGTTAGGAGGCCTAATCCTAATTTCTCCACATGGTCCCTACCGTAGCCTATATATATCCTCTATTCTCTGGCCGCCATACCCCATCAGAAATCTAAAACTTTCTCTAAATTCGTGATTCACGTAAGAAGAGAAAGAGAGGGCTGCTAAGGAGAAAAAGGTTAGGAGATCGTCGCCCACACGACGTCCAACTCGAGGAAGGAATACTGCAGAAGATCTTGGGGTCGTCCGCTCGAGATTGCCAGGAATTACTTGTCTTTTTCCGCCGCAGGTATAATTCGTGAACCCTAGTTTCCGCCTATGAAGGGTTAGAACACGTATTGGATCTGTTTAACTTTCTATCGATCAATGTGCACACCAAAGGAAGGGTCCTGGGAATCCCCAGTTCCATCAATTGGTATCAGAGCCACTTTGGATCTACGTATTGATTGATAAGTCCATGTTGTCCAATAAAACCTGTGTTGTTAATAGTCGGTAGATGTAGATCTGTTCTAACTCGGTTTTGCAGGCATCTTAGATCCAACTATTATGGCCCAATGCATGTTTTTATTGTATTGTTTAAACCCGGACATGTCGTGGATGTTGTTGTTGCTGTAGATGTAATTAAAATCACGAGGGTTGATCGTGCTTATTATTTTAATTTTGCAATCTAGATTATGTGTGAACTCCTTCGGGAGGCATAGGATTGATGTAATTTTAATTATTTTTGATCAATCGTGATGGCGGTGGTGGTTGTTTCTGACGTCGGACGAGATGCTGGTTTTAAGTAGTCCAGAGGCGAGAGATGATTTTCGAACCCCGAATAGATCTGCGCAGCGCCATATTTTGGATTCGGATAGTTGAGGATGGAGCAGCAAAGATGACCATAATAGTTGGATATTTTCTCTTATTTTTGTCATTTTGCTTTTTTTTGATTATGCATGTTTATTATTGTGTGGTTATTTTTTTGAAAAACCAAGCCTACATTAATAATGGACAACATGGACATAATATCAACTAGTAGAAAAACCCTCAATGTTAAATAACTAAGTGGGAGAGGATATTTATTTAGTTTAAATCCTATGGTCTCTATTACTAGTTTGTAGGTGATGTAATTATACTTGCGTGTTGGCTATAGTGCTTTCCTCTATATCGGATGAGTATAATTATGGATCACAGTACAAACTTCTTTAGGGATAATTGTAGAATGTTACCTAGTATGTGTTCACTTCTCCATCTGAAGGAACTCATTACAAGGTAATGGACTTAGTATTAAGTAATGGTACACTTAGATACAAATAATGGTATCCTCCCCATCGAAGTCACTGCTATTATTTGTATGACCAGAGCAAGACCAGCATATTAATTTTATTTGTCATAAAGTTATGTTGACATGATAGTAAAATTAATAAGAAAAACCTACTTGAACAAAGTTGAATTTGTATACGTCCACACTATCGTGGCATGCTAAATTCATGGTGTTCAAGGTGTTGGTGAATTTCTTATTTATTTGAGGGAATCAATATTTAGTTAATTTAATAAGTTTTTTTTTCCCTACATAATTTTATTTATGTGATTCTCAGGATTTCAAAAATGGGTTCTTTCAGTCCACTTATAGTGATTCTTAAAGAAAACAAACTTACTGGACCTAATTATATTAACTGGAAACGTAATTTGGATATTGTTCTGACTGTTGAGGAGTACAAATATGTACTTGTTGAGGAATGCCTACCTAAGCCTGATGCTAACTCTGATGAAGAGGTCAAAGAGGCTTATAAGAAGTGGAAAAAGGCAGATGAGATGGCACGGTGTTACATTCTGGCATCTATGTCAAATGTACTGTAACAACAGCATCAGGCCATGGCCACAGCTTATGACATGATGTATAACCTCAAGGAACTCTTCGGATATCAGAGTAGAGCAGCTAGACAGTTTGCTATGAAATGTTTGATGAATACAAAAATGGCTGAGGGTACACCAGTAAGGGATCAGGTTCTCAAGATGATGGGTCATCTGAATGAGATAGAGATCCTTGGAGCTGAAATCGATGGGAAATCCTATGTCGATATCATTCTCGGGACTCTGCCTAAAAGTTTTGACAATTTCTGCCTTAATTACAACGTGTCACGACCCGCACCCTAGAGTAAGGGCACGAGACGTGGGTACGTCCAGCCTATGCCACAGTGTCGGCGGTAGAACGATGTCCTAGGTCACAACATCTAACAGTTCCAGGTAATAAACAGTTATACTCCCCGAATGAGGGTGACATAACAGAATATATCTCAATCACAGCTAAGGTAGAATACGATAAGATAGAATGATATAAAAGATGCAAGATCCAATCCACAGGAAATACAGACAGCTAAGTGTCTATGATAACTCCACTAACATCCAGAATAATACAGATCCAAATATATACACTCAACTCCAATACTATAAAATAAGATAAAGACATCTATGGAGCAACGGTCTCCTGCTAAGGGATCCGACTGGAAGTCCGGATCGCAAGTGTCCTCTAAGGCTGTCCCATAGAAAGTATCTAAGCAGGCCTCCTCCTCGTCCTTTGTAAAATTTTCAACAGGTCCAATCAGGACGGAAACGAGCACATATCTCTCAAAACAGTTCATAACAGGTTAGGAGTATAAATCATGCAATAGAGTAAATACAGAAAATACTGAAAATGAAGTACAGGAAAAACAGGAGATATTGTAACTGAAAGTAATACATGATAAGTAGAGACTGTAAGTGGCTAAGTGATCTAGAGTACAATATGGTTATGTAAATGGCTTAGGGCACATGAATGCAACTAAGAGGCATATGAATACACTACTGGAGATAATGATCACATAACCAATTCTACTCAACCCGCCCCAATCAATACACAATGATCCATTCAAGTTACGTTATAGGCACATGAATACAGCTAAAAATACGTGACTCATGTAATGAGTAGTACATGAGGCACATGAAAGCACATGAGAACATATAAATACATGAACTAGTACGAGTACAAGGAGTACCTGATGCACATAAAAAAGTACATAAAATGAAATACCCGATGCACCCGTAGAGGGATAACATCTCAGGAAAGGATCCATATAGTACTAATCCGTGAAGATACGTGTCAGCATCATGTAGAGTAATCTAGAGCAAGAATAGTCCAGACAGGTATGAAAAGATCAGACAATGTACTCGCCTGCTATCTGAATGTCCAAGATGAAATACTGTCCGAGGAGTGGTGTCTTGCTCCTATTTAGAACAGTACAAGTCACAACAAGTCCAGAATAGTAATAAGATGCACTACAATGCATTCTACATGAATCTAGGTCAATCTAGACCAAAGTCAACTCTTGGTCAATCTGGTCGACCCTAGAAGTCAAACTAGGTCAACCAAGTCAAACCTAAGTCAAACAAGTCAATAATAATCTAACTAGTCTATTCTAGGTCTAACAAGACTAAACAAGACCAATCTAGACTCCATACTAGGCATTCAAGCCACCCATAGGCCATAGGCTATACAATGCCTATGAACCAAACCATACACACATAACACAAGTCAAAATATATCTAATATATACACTCTAATATAGAATACACACACTGATATTACATAAGCTAATATAGAGATACATATAACATATAGGCTACTATATGCATACCACACATACATGTATATCTAATTATATAATATAGGCACCACACATTGACATATTATATGATACCTATATATTTTTTTTTACATATATATATATATATATATATATATATATATATATATAAATATATATATATAAAAAATATATATATATAAAATATATATATATATATATATATATATATTTTTTTTATATATATATGTAAATATATATATATATATATAAAATAATATATATATATATCAATACATATATATATATATACATATAGAGAAAAAGGGGGACACATGTGCTCATGTGTCATGTGTGTGTGTGTTAGTGAAGGCTTGAGAGTGTCATGAATGTGTGTGATATGTATGTGGGTGTCTCAAGAGCGTACAAGTGTGTGTAGTGAGATACATGTGAGCATGTGTGTGTGTGATTAGGATATCCTGAAAACAGTGAATAGTATACCTGTGTGTGTGTTATAAGAGTGGGGAGTGATACACTTGTGTGTGTCAGTGTCAATTAGAAACAGGGCCTGTGTTCAAACCTGGAAACAGTGAGGGAATAGGAACTGAATACAACATGAATTAGGAGTAATGCATTCACAGGTTTTAGGAAATATTTGACAGGAAATAGAAAAGTTTATAAAAGGAAAGAACATGGGTAATCCTAGGTTCACATGACAGTTAACTAACGAAATCAAAATTCATTTCAGAATTTAGTTAAAATAGGAAAGAACCAACTCAAAAACCATTTCGAAAAGGAAAGGAAATCAGTTCATCAGTGAACCAAGTACCCAACCCTGTGACAGTTAACCCTCAATCACACATTCATTTCAGTTAATAGATAGGAATGAGTAAATCTCAGGTTAAATAGAAATTCAGTTCAGGTACAGGAACATAACTCAGGTTATATGAAAAGTCTGGAAACAGGAAACATAATCTCTAACTCACATACCATTCAACCCAATCCCAATCATTCAACAGTGTGCTAATTAACAATATAAAACTGGAAATAATCTCAGTTATAAGAATGGAAGGGAAACCAATTCAATTTCAGTTAAAAATAGGAAGAACCAATTCTCAGTTAACCATTTCGAAGCCCAACTCA
This sequence comes from Iris pallida, assembly GCA_029216955.1. NCBI lineage: Eukaryota > Viridiplantae > Streptophyta > Magnoliopsida > Asparagales > Iridaceae > Iris > Iris pallida. The sequence goes on along the minus strand of JANAVB010009060.1, from coordinate 12,230 downwards.
ATAGTCAAAATCTCATCCTCAAATCCAAAGGCCAAATTCGAATGCAATATTTCATTAACATGAATCAACAAATATGTGAGAGTAAATTACAGTTGAAAAAACATCATTAACAGGGATTTAAATGGTTTAGGAATTAGAGAAAAATAGTGTATCAGCTAGTATCTATTACCATACAATTTACCCCATTTCGAAACCAAATCCACATCAAAACCTAAAATAACATGCAAACTAAATCTAACAGAGATTATATATCATATATGGATCCAATTTAGCAAAGAAAAACATGAATTAAATCATTTAAAACTGAAATAAATAGTGAACAACTAAACACACTGCACACGTACAGTGCACGCGTATCACCGTATCCGACACAACACAGAGTTCGTGAAACTCTGGGAATCTCATGTCAGTCAGTGTCTCAACATGTGTGTCAAATTTCACGTGCCGACGTGGCGTGTCCGCTGCGCAAACGCACCCGAGCAGCAGGACAAGCAACCTGCCTGCGCGCACGCGCGTGCAACCGCGTGTCCGTGTGTCTGTGGCGACTCGACACGACCCAAAATGTGCTCAGTGCAATAGAAAATCATAAGCGAGGTTAAAACCCTAATTCCTATTCAAAAACATTGCTGAAAACTGTTCGAAATGCCCTTTGGGATATTTCATCAAACACATATATATACAAACTGATACATGTCCGATATGGACACGTATAGGACTCAAAACCTAGGGTTAGCTAGTCCTACAGCTAGGGTAGGCCTAGGGCTTCCTAGATATGCAATAAAACAAAAATTTATGGAAGGGATTAGAATATTACCTAGGGATTTAAAATGTAACAAAAAGCCCCAAATGAGAGGATCCTCAAACCACCAAAACTCTCCCAAATTGTTTCTTTCATGAAATTACTCAACATCAACAACAAGTACAATAATTTTAGGACCTATTGCAATTGGTTTGGGGGAAAAATGAATTGAAATGGAATTTCTATGGATTAAGAAGATGGAGACTCACCTCTTCCTCAACTTGTAAAATATTCCTAATGGAAGCTAGCCCTAATTTCTAGGAGAGGATTAAATAGGTGGGAATCCCTAGGCTTAGTGTGGCCGGCCAAGTGGGATGGGCTAGGGCTAGGTTCACTTGGTTTTGGGTTGGGCCTCTAAGGCTAAAATCACAAGTCATGACTTGTGAAACCATAAGCCATTTACTATTCAAATCAATTCCTAATTTCTCCAAATTAAATCTAATTGGTTAATTATCACTAAATTAGGTCAAGCTAAGGTTCCTTAACCTAAACAATAGTCATGACCTAGGTTAGCCTCTAGGACAGTCTCCTAAGTCAACATTAGTCAAAGTCTAAAAATAGCACCAACTCAAATATACTAAAAATCACTTAAAATTCTAATAAATATAATTAATACTAATAATTCCAAATTAATTCCAAAATTTTAAAAAATGACCAAAATACCCTCAAGCTAGAAAAGTGGTAGTGACAAAACATGAACAAAAGGTTGTATAGTTTGGCAGAACTTACAAAAGAGCTATAGGATGCTGAATCTCTCTTTAGGCAGAGTGGTCATATTTTTGTTTCTGAAAAGGCTTCTACTTCTAAGCCAAAAGGCGGTAAGAAGAAGAATAACATTCAGAAACAGGCAAACTCAGCAAAAAAGGGCATGGGACCTCAAGGCGCGGAGAAAAAGCCGAAAGATAAATGTTTCAAGTGCAAAGGGTCAGGACATTGGAAGACTGATTGTCCACTTCTCAAACAAGGGAACAAAGAAGGTATATCTCATTTACTAGTAGTTGAAACATGTTTAGCGGTGTTATCTACCGGTACCTGGTGTGTAGATACAGGAGCCACTAATCATGTTTGCAATACATTGCAGGGGTTCCAGAAAACCAGACGGCTCAGTGATAGAGAGATATGCTTGTTCATGGGTGATGCTACAAAATTATCGGTCATTACATTAGGAGATATTACTTTATCTTTTGGTAGAAATAAGTCTTTGACATTGAGAGATTGTCTTTATGCACCTTCACTTAGAAAGAATTTAGTTTATGTTTCTATGTTAGTTTAGGATGGATATTCAGTTTATTTTAATGACAATATTGTTATTAGAAAGAATAAACATTTTATCTGTTCTGGTGTATTCGTTGATAATTTGTATGTCATTAATCCTATTTCGCCCACAATGCAACTTATGAAAATGAATAATATGTCATCTAACTTAAATAAGAGAAAAGAACCTTCTTGTATGAACCAAATATATCTTTGGCACTTGCGATTGGGGCATATTAACCTAAGAAGGATTCAAAGACTGGTTGAAGATGGACCTTTGAGTTCATTGGAAGTGGAGGCATTACCAGTCTGTGAATCGTGCTTGGAAGGTAAAATGACCAAAAGGCCTTTTACGGCAAAGGGGTATAGGGCCAAAGATGTGTTGGAATTGGTTCATTCTGATTTGTGTGGACCCATGACTATCCAAGTTAGAGGTGGCTTTGAATATTTTATCACATTTATTGATGATTATTCAAGGTATGGATACATTTATTTGATGCGCCGTAAGTCTGAGTGCTTTGAGAAATTCAAAGAGTACAAGGCAGAAACGGAGAAACGTCATAAAAAATGTATCAAGTCATTACGATCAGATCGTGGTGGCGAGTACTTCTTTGGAGAGTTTAGGGATTATTTATCAGAGGCTGGGATTGTCACGCCCCGCTCCCGTAGGAGCGATCGTCCTTGCTAAGGCGTGATGCCGTACGGGCCTAGGTTGCGCCCGTGCAAGGCCAAGTCCAAAAATGACCGATTTGAGCTAGGCCACAGAGTCGCACAGAGTGTCCCCATTGTAGCGGAAAATAAATAAACACAAATTGAAGCAAATTCAAACTCTTTATTGATATTCAAGAAGTTTACAAGCGGCGCTAGGCCGATATTACAAATTGCTCAAGCTCTCTATCTCTCTGAAACATAAAAGGCGTGCCAAGTGGCTTACAAGATGGAATATATGACAATGTTCCGATACATTATGTCCTGTATAGGGTGCTTCAGCTTCTTGCAACGCTCCAAGGCTCCAGAGATAGTTCCGCGCCTTAGCACGTTCGAGGAAAGCTCCGCACCCGACGATGTCTCCTGCATCCTGCAAGCAGACTATGGGGTTATCAGTACATTGTCATGCACTGGTGGGGAGGCTAGCTCGCCCAAATGCTATCATTACCAAACACGTTCTATTTACTTTTGTGCACCGTCTATCATTCATTGTTTTTCTAATCTTACCTTAGGATTAGTTTCATGGCATATTTCGTAACCTATCTCGTGTTGCCGAATTCAAGTGTCTGCATGGAAATGCATTTACGACTTATCCATACTTACCGTCCGGCCTTCCCTGTCCAGAGTAAACCAAGTTAGTCAATAATTCATATATAATAACTTAACGTGATTCATGTAAACATTCAATGTTAAGGGCGTGTCCCTGCCTCAGGTTCTAGCACGTCGTGGGCATGTTCTAGCACATCGTAGGCACGTTATCTAACACTTAGTAGGTACGTTCAGAGTGTTACATTTCAAGCATGTTCAGGAGTGTTACATTTTGGGCATGTTCAGAGTGTTACATTTCAGGCATGTTCAGGACGTTACATTTCAAGCATGTTCAGGATGTTACATTTCCAGCATGTTCAGAATGTTACATTTCAAGCATGTTCAGGAGGCACTTCCTTTAGTTAACTTAGATTACTTATTTCAATACAAGGACTTGCACGTGGATTGCCACCAGCATAGTCCACTTAATCTACATGCATGGGTCGCTGGCATCACAAGCCATTTGGACATATCACGTGGGCATTCTCACATATCGAAGCGTGATGGCTGGTACACCTTGATAGTCTCTTGAAATGCCTGTCCTTACGTCTCTTTGAGTGGCCTAGCCCCCACTCAAAGCAGCCCGTAAGCCCTATGTCTGATTCCGCCTAGGCCGGCCACGGTATTCCCCCCCATCGCCAGTGCCGCAGAATCCTTCCTCATGACGGCCATGGTATTCTCCTCCATCGCCTGTGCCATTTGTCCACGACCATTTCGTATTGACTTGTCATTTAACTTAACGGCTGTCTTTAGCCATAATGCGTTATCGACTAGGTTGGCGTCCGTGCAGCGCGGGTAGCGAGCCCCGTTGCACGTGCCCGTCATACCTGTCGCTAACGTCTTTCATGTCTTATCTTTAATCACTCTTTCATTTCTTTCTTTCACTTGTTCGTTCATTTATTCATTCTTTACGTATTCATTCATTCATTCATTCATTCATTCATATATTATGCAACTCCCTGTGCGGGAGTCTCCTTGGCGACCCATCGGTCCCGAAGCCTTTCAATGTTGCTATACTCTACTCGAAACGACTATGTCAGTAGTCTTCCGTTTCATTGTTGTAACCTATTCATTGTTTCATTGTTGAACGTGTAAGGGACTTGAACGTAAGCTTGTGCCTTAGCACGAGCGTGGAGCGCGGTGCGAGAGTTCTCATATTTTCCATGTTTCTTTCCATATTCTATACAAGCATGCAAGATGGGATTATTCTCTTAGCTAGATGCGTTGAGCCATTTATTTATTAGCATGCGCGTGTTATCGCCTAGCAATTCTATCAATAGTGTCTGTATTGTTATGTGTCCAGGCTAAGCAGAGACGGGTTCATCGGAGCCACCCACCTTAGCAATGTTCGCATCGGCCGAGCGATACTCCGAGCGCGTCTTTGAAAGTCTAAGTCTGGATTCATCTTGATGGGCCAATGTAAGCTTTGCATCGATTCTTTATCAGGTCGATGCCAACTCTTTGGGTCGACGGCTCGTTTGAGTCGTTGCGCTTGCCGTTTGAATCGGCATTCCGCTAGGGCGGAGCAGGATATTACAGGGATTGCATCCCAATTGACTGCACCTGGAATGCCCCAGCAGAATGGTGTAGCCGAAAGAAGGAATAAAACTCTTATGGAGATGGTTAGATCAATGATGAGTTATTCGGATTTGCCAGATTCGTTTTGGGGATATGCCTTAGAGACTGCAGCTTATATTTTGAACTTGGTTCCTTCTAAGTCAGTACCTCTTACTCCCACAGAGCTGTGGATTGGGCGTAAGCCTAGTCTGAAACATGTTCGCATTTGGGGTAGTCCAGCACATGTGCTGAATGGGAAAGCAGATAAGTTGGAATCTCGTACAGAAGTACGCTTGTTTGTAGGCTATCCAAGAGGAACGAAAGGAGGTTTATTTTATAATCCTAAGGATCAGAAGGTCATTGTTAGCACCAATGCCCGATTCTTAGAGGAAGACTATGTGATGAATGATAAACCCACAAGTAGAGTTGTTCTAGAAGAACTGAGACGTGAGACACCAAGTACTTCAGTACCAACAGTACAAGAGGATGAACCACAAATAACTACACAACGTGTCACAAATGTTACACCACAATCGATAGTGCCTCGTCGTAGTGGGAGGGTTGTGATACAACCTGATAGATATATGTTCTTGGGAGAGTCGTCAGACTTCATCCCTGAGGAACAAGATTATGATCCCTGTTCCAACAATAAAGCACTCCAAGATAAAGATGCAGAGTCTTGGCAAAAAGCAATGATATCTGAAATAGAATCTATGGATTCTAATCAGGTCTGGGAGCTTGTAGAACCACCCATTGGTGTAAAAGCCATTGGATGCAAGTGGGTCTATAAGAGAAAAGAGGATCAGACGGTAAGGTTGAAACCTTTAAAGCTCGGCTTGTAGCAAAAGATTTTACTCAAAGAGGGTATCGATTATGAGGAAACCTTTTCTCCTGTAGCCATGCTTAAGTCCATCCGGATTCTTTTATCTATTGCAACTCATCTCAATTATGAGATTTGGCAAATGGATGTCAAGGCAGCTTTCCTTAATGGAAGTCTTGAGGAAGACATCTATATGAAGCAACCAGACGAGTTCATTGAAAAGGGCCAAGAGCATCTTGTTTGTAAGCTCAAGAAGTCTATTTATGGACTTAAGCAAGCTTCCAGATCTTGGAACATATGTTTTTATCATGTGATAAAATCCTGTGGTTTTGATCAATGTCAGGATGAATCATGTGTATACAGAAAGTGTGACGGAAACGTGGTGGTATTCCTAGTACTTTATGTGGATGACATCTTGCTCATTGGAAACAATGTGAAGGTGTTATCTGATATAAGGGTATGTTATCAAAACAGTTTGATATGAAGGACTTGGGAGAAGTAGGTCACATCCTTGGGATAAAACTTCTACGAGATCGCAAGAAAAGGATGTTGGGCTTATCCCAAGCTTCCTATATCGATACTGTACTAACTCGTTTTAGTATGCAAAATTCTAAGAAAGGTTTCTTACCTTTTAGACATAGAATTGCTCTATCAAAGGAACAATATCCGAGGACACCTAAAAAGATAAAATATGAAGGCAGTTCTTTATGCTTCAGCGGTAGGAAGCTTAATGTATGCAATGCTATGTACGAGACCAGACATCTGCTTTGCCGTAGGCATGGTCAGCAGATATCAGTCTAACCCAGGACAAGAGCACTGGACTGCCGTAAAGCATATTTTGAAGTACCTGAAAAGGACTAAAGAGTATATGCTAGTTTACCAGGCAGATAGTTTAGTTCCTTTGGGGTATACAGACTCAGATTTTCAGTCAGATAGGGATTCCAGGAAATCTACCTCTGGTTATGTGTTTACTTTGGGAGGTGGAGCTATTGTGTGGAGGAGTATCAAGCAAAAATGTATTGTTGATTCTACCATGGAAGCCGAGTATGTGGCAGCCTCTAAGGCAGCCAAAGAAGCAGTTTGGCTCAAAAACTTTCTGTTGGACTTTGATGTGGTACCTAGTTTGCATAAGTCTATTATACTTTATTGTGATAATAGTGGTGCAGTTGCAAACTCGAAGGAACCACGAGCCCATAAGACTGGCAAACACATTGAGCGCAAGTACCACCTGATATGAGATTTCGTAAAGAAAAGAAAAGTTGCTGTGATCAAGATAGCATCAGCCGACAACCTAGCTGATCTCTTTACAAAGAGCTTACCAGCTAAGGCTTTTGATAGTCATGTTGAGGAATGGGAGTCAGATGTGTAGCAGCATGGCTTTAAGTATAAGTGGGAGATTTGTAACAGAATACTGAAAAGCAATGCTTTGAGTACAAGTGGGAGATTGTTAGGGTTATATATTAAAAGCATCACTTTTTGGTAACCTTATTTCCTTAAATTTTGAATGAGAATCATATGGGCAAATGTTTGCATATTATATTTATTGCAAGTGTTAATGCAAATGTCTGATATTCTATATTGTAGATAATATGGTGTATGGTGTCACACAGAAGATCATATTATCAGTTCCCTATGGAGTATATAAATAGTTCACAACCTAGATGGACTTGGACAATCTATTGGAAAGGTTGTAGTGTAATTTGGTATTAGTCTATCTTGACTATAGGTTTACACTAGTATACTTGTGTGTATTGAACAGGACCACTTGAGGTTGTTCTTTTTGTACTGACTACATAAGAGAACAAACACCTCTGTTATTATGGATGCTTGTGCTCTTAATCGGATATAATAACGGACATGTATATGCATTGTGCATTATTTTGACTCATAAAAGAGTGAGATTCATTATCGATCGACAACCTTTATGAATTGGGTAATGACATTGTATGTATGATGGGCTGTTGATTATAAATGGAATCCATGTCCCGATACATCGGGTTGATGATGTCCCCTTAAGGAGCTCATAAAGAATATCATGTAAACCCTGCAGGCAGATTATATCCGACATGACAAATAAAGTTGAGCGGTACTACTTAAGGAAAAAAGATGTCGAATCAATATAGTTGTCAGTAACTTAATTTGATCGACGGACATATGATATCTTAACATAGGTGTCACTCCCCGTTCCCAGAATGCGTATTTTTACATGTGCAACTCATATATATTTATTTAATATTTATCATGTATCATCCTTTATTTAAATTCCTTTAATTTCATGTTAATTAATTATCTGTATTTTATTTCCTGTAATTTTATTCCTGTATTTTATTTCTGTATTTTATTTTTTGCTTTTAACCTCTCTGTTTTGCTTTCGGGTTGGCCTTAGATGGATCCGAATAACCCGACCCAATAAACCCCCACCTACCACCACCCTTCCATTTAAAGCCCCATCCCCTTCTCTCTCCTCATAACTCTCCATCACCATTACTTCTTCTTCTTCCTCACCACTCTCTTCCACCTACCAGGAGAAGGCAAGTACATCTTGCTTCTCCTTCACCCATTTTTATGGTTCAATTGTCTTCCTCTTGTGATTCTAAGAGAGTTTACTACTTAGCATTTTTGATTTCTTTGGCTCGTTTCTTACAGATCTACGTTGTTGTATTCTCGGTTGTCCATGGGTTTTGATCTACCAAACTGGCGTGTTTTCGGAAATAGATAGTTCCATATGGCAGAGCTTCTCATTCTTCACCATTCTGAACCATGGGAACCTCATTCTGGCTTGGAACGAAGGTTCCATAAGATTGGAGTTCGGGAGATTTAGTCACGCTCACGTCTTTACGTGCGTGTGAATTTTTAGTCACGCTCACGTCTTTACGTGCGTGCGTGAATTTTTAGTCACGCACACGTCTTTACGTGCGTGCGTGAATTTTTAGTCACGCACACGTCTTTACGTGCGTACATAAATTTTTAGTCACGCACACGTCTTTACGTGTCAGCGTGAATTTTAGTTATGCTCACGTCTTTACGTGCCAGCGTGACATTTGAGTTACGCACACGTCTTTGCGTGCGTGCGTAAATTTTTTATCACTTTTCACGCTCATGCTGTGCGTGCGTGAATTACTTTTCACGCTCACGTTATGAGTGCGTGAATTACTTTTTCACGCTCACGCTGTGCGTGCGTGAATTACCCTTCACGCTCATGCTGTACGTGCCAACGTGACCCACTTTTCACGCTCACGCTGTTTATACGCTCACTCATTCATATTAAGACTTGTTGGCGTGACTTGTTGGCCTTAGCATAGACTTGTTGGCGTGACTTGTTGGCCTTAGCATAGACTTGTTGGCGTGACTTGTTGGCCTTAGCATAGACTTGTTGGCGTGACTTCCTGACCTGGGTGTTTCTATTTGTTCTATAATTTATTCATTTAATGGTGGCATGATAATTCTCCTATGATATCCTTACGCCTTTTTTATGAACTCGATAATCTTAGCATGTTAATATTTTGATACATATGGTTGTGTAGAACATGCCTTGTGTCTTGACTGGTTTATGGATACCAGTAAGGCTGGAACTTAACCCTGAGAGTTATAAACTCGACCCCATTTAATACTAATTGACTTTCATGCCTTGTCACCATTGATGACGATGGTTATCTTGACTAAAATTGATCATGCGTTCCTAGTTGGAACTAAGAGACTGGCTAGTCGTCTTATTGAATTAAATAAATGAGACACGTTCATGTAATGAACTATTGTAATCGATTAGCCGATCCCGAATATTGACATACAGGCATGTGCAGGCTTCAATTTATTTATTTTTCTACAAAGCAGCATGTGTACTTTATGGTCAAGGCATGATTACTCCGTGGTTAGATTTGATTATTGCATTACACTATGTAAGACCTACAACCTAGCCACACGGGTATCGTTGTAGAGTTGCACATATCGTACACCGTACGAAAGTACTCATTTGAATGACCATGATCCACGGCATGTGATTTCACTCAACGTAGAGACTATTAAGTTAAATAAAATAATGATTGCATGGAGAGAATGGATCCCCGAGTTCTTACATGGCAGCCCTCTTGGGACTAGTAGTGCCCGACAGGCCGGCTGGTTCCTACAGATACTGTAAACCTGCCACACGGGCAGAGAGCGGTATCTGCTTATATTATTATTGTATATTGTATATTGATGACGGGCGTCCCGCTGGGACTCGTCTAATTCATGATTGGCGCAATTGATTGACTGGATAGACTAGCCTTGCTCGCACATAGTAAGAACTGAGGAATCCCTATTTGCATAATTCCAGGATAACTTAGGACTCACAATAGCAAGCCGTAGGAGTTGACTGGCCGTTCAAGATAATTTGTTTGTGTACTGTACCTACTCTGTTGTCTAACTGAGATGATCAGAATGTCAGGATATGACGGGCCAACTTCTGTCCTTATTTGGTTGGGAGGTTGGTTCGAAGTGTCGTGATGTTATGTGAATCCTAGTGGAAAGCAGAGATCTATTATTATATTCTCTTACTTACTGGTTTAATCCTTCATATCGTGCTTCCTTGTGGTACTTGCTATTAGAGGTCTAACCTCTCTGGTTTTGCATGGCCAGATTTAGAACCGGTTCCCGATGACTCAGCTTACTTCCACCTCCAAGATGGTCAATACTAGAGGAATGATCGCAGGAGGACTCGAGTGGGTTCCTTACTCCACCGCTCGTTTTGTTATTTACTTTATACTTAGCCGTTTGGCACCGACATGTTAGTCGGTTTGTCTTGCACTTACTTTTATATAATTGTAATTAAGTCAGACTGCAGCTGATAACAATTGTGTATATGTTACTATACCATCTGGCTATGTTTTGTAAAGCCAGATCTCAAGAGCATTTTGACTAAGCATTTGGGACGCCTTACTGCTTTATCTTACATGTTCTCTATTTTTGCTTCTTGTTTGATTGATTGAGACAATAGATGTGAAGTGACCATAGTAAGACTTTCATGTAGTATGCACCCCCTCGTCTGGTTAGACAGCATTGATCGTATTATACGGTATTCATCTGCCCGTAATACGTAGCTGGCTGAGTCATTCCCCCGCTCTCCAGTATTCTGGTTCTGTGGCGTGACAAGGTTTTAGTGGTGGCCCATGCAGGTCTGGTTTCAGACTTGTGGGGTGTTTTGATTTATAGGATGTCTCAATCACACGTGTCCCTCCTTGATCTCATGATTCGTTATTCTCAACCCTTACTTGACATTCCGGTATCCTTTGACTTCATTGATCCTTCATGTCCGGTTGTTTGATTGTTCTCTTGTCCCTTTTCTTAGGGGCACTTCGTCCGCATCGGTCAGAGCTGGACAACAGCAGGGGCAACATGGGCAACATGACCAGGTTGGTCAGCAACAAGGGCCAGTCTCACCTCAGAAGGCTATTCAAGAAGAAGTGATAGTGGAAGCAGCAGCTGGATCGCAGTATCCGGATGTTCCACCACCACCAACAATTCCATCTACCCCTGTGGGAGTAGACACACCAGCCCTTCTGGAGATCATGAGAGGAATGATGGCTACTCAGCAACATCAGATGTTGGCCCAGCAACGCATGCACACTCAGCTACAAGAGCAGAATGTGTTGCTCAACCAAGGGTTGCAGACGGCTTTGGAAAGAGGAATGAGGACTGATTCAGGAGCATCAGCCAGGTTTTGCAAGTACAACCCCCGCCGTTTCGACGGCACGGAGGATGCCATCTCAGTAGATGCATGGCTTAAGGATATTGAGGCTATTCTGACAGCAGCTAAGGTGCCGGCAGAAGAACGTGTGGATCTAGTGAAGTTGTTACTTCAGGATCTCGCACGCGATTGGTGGGAATCAGAGGAAGTGGGCATCAGACGTCCTGTGGCTTGGGATGATTTCACTACAAGATTCAAGACCAAGTACTATAGAGTTGTGGCACGGTTTGAGCTACAACAGAAGTTTATCAACCTCAGACAGGCCGGCAAGACAGTAGATGCTTATGCAGCGAAGTTCTGCAGATTGAGTAGATTCGCCCCAGAGATGGTAGCAACAGAGAGCCAGAGGGCCATGAGGTTGCAGCAAGGGTTTCATCTTGAACTCTTGCAATTGATAAAGGGGCATAATTACCAAACTTTTGACGAAGTATTGACGGCAACTCGAAGGCATGAGATCACCATTCAGAGGCTTGCGGTAAGGACTGGGGGTCAGAAGAGGTCCCATAGTCAGGTTGAAGGAGGAGGGGGGAGCAGCGCCCCGAACAACAGCACCATCCACTGGCATTCGTATCCACGATGTAGCGATATGAGGACCAGCACCACCAAGACAGCAGCAACAGCAACAGAGGAAGAACCAGCAACCCCCGGCGGGCTGCACTTATTGTGGGAAGATGGGGCACACTAGAGATGTGTGTCGGACATTGAATGGACTGTGTCTGATATGTAGAATTCCAGACCATCGGGTTACCACATGTCCCATGAATTCGAGGTCAGGAGGACCA
>JANAVB010009059.1:0-64519 GCA_029216955.1 Iris pallida | reverse complement strand
CAACATGGAGCTTGTTTGGGTTCGTCGAGCCGGGTCGGATCAAAATCAGGGCAGGGTGCAATAATTGAATTTAAATATGTATTTATGATCACGGGTAAATAAGTAACATGCGGGGGCTCAAATAAATGGGATACGAGTTTCATGTGGGTAGTAGGCTTCATGTGGGCCATGTCCAACTTTGGGCCGAATAGGTTGGATCGATGTGGGTCCCGAAATTAAATTGGAAATTAAATCAGGTTTTACGGTAGATAATTAATTGGACTAAATTGATCCGAATGTTGTGCGAAGGAAATGAGCACAAAATGGAGTTTGAGTGGGACACGAAGGTCATGGTGAAGAGCATCTCGAGTAGATCATTTATGAGAATTGGTTCTGAGAAAATGACTGGTCTTGTGCTCCTAAATTAAAAGTCACGGTAACGTGAAAACGATGATTAAAGATAAAAGTGGGAATAATTATTCAACGATTTAACTGGTCTAAGTTGACCTAAAGTTGTGCGATACAAAAAGAGCACAAGGGAACGAGTTTAAGTGGAACATGATATATCAAAATAAATAATCTTGTCTACTACAAAACCCATGAAGAGAGTTTACAGAGATTGGCATCCCTGACGCTTCAGAAGTCAAAGTCACGGGAAGGAACATTAATGTTCAAAACAATTAAATAATAAAATATTTATTGAAAATAATTCATTTAGAAAATTTAAAATAGCCCTGAAATTCAGGGGGCTTACATCCTACCCACCTTATAAGAATTTCGTCCTCGAAATTAAAAATCACCCAATAGGTCAAACTATAGCATGTAGCTGCTCTGGCTACGATACTCAAACTGCTACCCTTGTAATCATCTCTTCTGTTTCTCTTTACAATCTTTTTGGTTAGGTTCAACAAGGTCCTTCTATCATAAACTACGTCACATATCCTTTAGAATCTTCCATACTAACATGAAACATTTATGTATACTCTAAACTATAGGTTATTCTCTGGGTATGTTCATAAGCAAACAATGCTGATCATATCCATATTTCAACCTCAATTGTAAATACTTGATTTCCTTATCGTATCCTAAGTATCCATATTCTATCAATCCACAGGCCCTTATCATTATTGTCGTCAATCCTTTCCTATAGTTTCTCCTTGAAATTATACGTTCAATTCTTATTTTGGCGTAGCATTCTTCTTTTACTTAATAACTCCTCCGATATAAATCCTCAATTTCAAGACTCCTGATTTATTAATTACCAATGTACATATGTCTTTGCCTCGTTCCTTGTCTTTTTAACTGATATCTTTCCGATCTCGTAGCAATATTATATCCCATTCTAACTTATTCTATGCCATTCCACATCTCGATCTACCCTCTAATCACATGTAATTAGCTTATAGATAACCAACCAAAATTCTACAAATGCTAAATCCTCAATTTGTAAGTACATGATTCGGATCCTTAAACCGTAGTCATAACAATATAATATCTCATTATTCTATCTTAGATACCCTATCATCAAGTCATACTATCAATACAATCGTTCTTAATGGTTTCCAAGTCTACTATAGTCAGGCACACATACTTGTCCTATAAGCTTAATCTAACCAATCCCTAGGAAAAGTATTTATCACAATCACACAATACATTTATAATTATACTATAGAATCAGTTAACAAGGTTTGGCTATTTCGGTCGTTTATCAAGTAGAAGGTAATAAGGCCTAAGACTGGGTCAAGCAATCCATAACAGTGTCCAAACAAGTTAAAGGGTCAAGCAAGACAGAAAAGTTTATCGAAATATCTCCAAGAATGATACAAAGATAACGAGATGCATAACGAGAAGAATTACCCAAGAGGTTAACGAAGAAGAGTTTAGTCAAGTCATAAGAAAGATGGAACACAAAAATAATTATGTCCAAAAAAAAGATAACATGAAAGCAATCCTTTTGGAGAATCCTAGAGAACCTATAATCCTAGTTGTAGATGTAGATAGAACAGAGTTAATCAAGACGAAGAAGAATGATAATAAGAATTTATTATTGCTCATTCGGTCATAACAAAGTAAACCAAGTTAAGATACGATCTGATAACCATACATGTCTTCCTGAAATCATGTTGCCAGAATTTTTGCTACACCAGTAAGCTTAAATGCAATAAACGATAGAGTCCATAACTAAGGTATATACCCTAAAATCATATTATCTAGAATTCTCGCCACGCCAACCGGTATGGCTGCGAGAAGATCTAAATTCCATAACTAGGATAAGTATACCCAAAATCAGGCCCTACGTTTTTGTCATACCAGCTAATATGGCTGCGATAAATTCTAAACTCCATAAATAAAGCAGACATTTACCTTATCAGGATATATCATAATACAATTCACAAAATTTATCACGATGCAAGATCAAAGTCAACAACGAAAAATCAGAAATTAAATTCAACAACGAATTTAGAGGAAAGTAAATGGAAACAAATGAAAACAGATTTTTAGGTAAGATTAGAGTGAGATCCTCAGGGGTCATCCCAAGGGTACTATCCTGGTCAAATTGTAACCCACTAAATTTCAAGCAAGAGACTAAATATAGCTAACGGTCCTATGCTGTGATGAGTTTTCCTATGTTGCAATCCTAGAAATCCTCTAGGTGTTCTAAATGTTATTCCTAGTATTATCTAGTTATCTTAAGATCCTAGTTGCAGGCACGCTTGGTACAATAACGTAACCAAACAACTTAAGTCTGGACCTGCATGGGCCACCACTAAAAACATGTCACGATCCGTTACCCAAATTGTTGGGCCGGGCCGAGCCATGTCCAGCCTACGCTTGTTAAAGCGTAGTAAGCTGTTCTAAGAATAGACAATAAAGGATAAGCTGCTAACAGTTCTAAAATCACATTTAAAGGTTCATCACAACACAACATCTATAAGCAAAAGTAAACAAGTACAGACTTAATAATATACTTCCAAAGTATCTAACTGGAGACAAAGTCCAGTATCCAAATATAAGTTTAAAACAAAGTCTAAGTCTCAAAACACATGAAAAATATCTAAGCAAGGTTCCCCGCTGGGGCCTCTTCTGGAGCTAAGGCCAGGTCCTCAAATGTAGTACCATAATATCAATCACATAGCATTTCCTTCTCGAAAAGTGAACCTACAACGTTATCCTATCAGGACGGGAGCAAGTACTGATTCTACAATCATATAATACTGATCATATGATGGAAAGAGATGAAATAACGTAATCATGGCATATCTTGATTTATCCAGTTTTAGATACATTTTATCATGGTAATATATATTCATTTTAAAGTTTAAAACTGTAGTAGGTGAGTGATCAGTCAATAGGTAAATAAGATGTACAGTGGTACATATCAATTTTTTGAAGTGTACATACGTACCTTTAACGACATCGGTGTATGTCCATACACAAATGCGGGATCAGACATACGATAAAGTTATATATAGAATATAACAGTGCTCGATAAATACATACGGAGAAGGGGGGCATGATCACGTACGCTACTAACAGTTTCTTCTTAACCTGTTTTTATTAACATGTGAGTGATACGAGAACAGTATAAAACATGTGAAAGACACTGGGAGCAGTATAAGCATGGTAGGTACTGAGAGCAGTATAAAACATAGTGGATATTCAGAGCAGTTTAAAGTATGACATGTACTGAGAACCAGTAAGAAGCATGTGAAGATATGGTAACTGTCCTAAGCATGGTAGGGACTAAATTAATGTAACATGTGAAGATTTAACTTGCTACCCCAAGGATCAGCATTTAACATGGTTGGATCACAGTTTATTGTTATACACAGTAAATAAGCTTGTAGGGGTACTTGTCTCGAGTAAAGCAAGAATACTAGTACGAAGATATAGATGTCCGGTGTCCTATCAATAATAATATACAAACTCAGCATCTAAGTTATGTTCAAGATTACACTAGTGGTGTGACACGACTCCTAACTGGATACTAGCCAAGTGGGGACCTAGCATAAAAGTCTAATGTAGGGTGACACTATATCCAAACTAATTTTCTAGGGCCTTACACTAGTGCGGGGTGAGGTCCAATACTATAATAACTCAAAACGACACAAATCATTGCAAGTCGTAACTATTCAATAAATAAATCAAACTGTACACTGTGTTCCAATAATTTTTGAGATAGACGAAAAGCTCAATTATATAAAAAATAAAGTACCAAAATGATCCTTGTTAATTATAGAAATTTATACTAATTTTTTTGGAATTTATAAACCCTCATAGATATTTATTAAAAATCAGCAAACACATGTATCCTGAAAATGAGTTCTATTTTCCTATTTTTATAAAATGCCAAAATTACTTATTAAATGATGGAAAAATTATAATAAATTAGGTAAATTAACATAGTATTTAAATACATTTTTTCCCAGATTTTTACAGTACTTAAAAAATATATATAAATTTAAAAACAGCAAGTAACGATTTCTGGAAAAATAATTAATTACAAATTAAGGATGATACATAAGCAAAATCTACAGATGTTGTCGGATGATAAAATAAATATCACCAACGTGTCCAGAATGGTCAAATTACCTAGGATAGCCTACTCATAAATCCAATTTGGACACAGGGGCAAAATAATAATTTCGGGTCAAAATAATGTCCGCCGTTGGACACACTTTGCACCAAAAAACGTGTCAGAATAGAAGTCTACAAAACCTAGCAAATTATATGTCCACAAATCCAGAATGATGATACGAACCCAACGGTATATCCGGAACTGGATTCCGATGAGTCGATCTCAAAATGACACGTTGACGCGGACATTTGGAATCTAATTTGCACCGAAATGCGTGCCGGAGCAAATGTCTACAAAACTCAGCAAATTATATGTCAACGAGTCCAGAATGATGATACGAACTCAACGGTATATCCGGAATTGGATTCCGATGAGCCGATCTCAAAGTGACCTATTGACTCAGAATGTGGGACCCGCTTTACACCGAAATACGTGCCAAGGCCCACGTTCTCCAAATCAAGAAAATTTTATATGAAAACATGCCAGAATGACGCCACGAGTCTACTAGTTGTGTCAGAAATTGAATCCGAAGTTCCGGGTTCCAAAATGGAATTTTACAAGTACAAATTAAAGAATTCGGACGGCCAACTTTGGCGTCGAATTCGACCAACCAAACATGCTCACAATGAAATAGAACTTAAGGGGCAGGAAGAGGGTTATACCAGCTACGCATAGGAACTGGTAGCGCACCAATCGGAGCTGCGTTGGCGGATTTACGAGCGGACGAAGTCGGCTCCACAAAACTGTCCAAAAACAGTACAATTTAAAGTGTCAACTTGGTAGCCAGTTTTGAGGTATCAAACGACGAAATTAACGGACGAAACTTGACGGTAGTGAAGAGCTATATACCGAGATTGAGATGGAGTAAAGAAATCGCCAATCCAACGG
This sequence comes from Iris pallida, assembly GCA_029216955.1. NCBI lineage: Eukaryota > Viridiplantae > Streptophyta > Magnoliopsida > Asparagales > Iridaceae > Iris > Iris pallida. The sequence continues at coordinate 59,073 of JANAVB010009059.1, read as the reverse complement.
TCGGATAGACCAGAAAATCCGTACGAAGTCGCTGTCCCGAGACGTGAATTCTGAAATTTGAAATCGCGCGTCACGACGGGATTTCGTCCAAAATGCACGAATCGCCCATGTATCGCATCGGAGAGGAGGGCGCTGCCCAGGGGGGTTCGCCGGAGTGCTCGCCCGGCCTAGGGAGACCGGCCACGGCGGCCGTACGGCGGCACGGCGGCGCACGACGGCGGCCCGCGCACGCACGCACGTGCGTGCTGCTGCTCGCCGCAGCTGCTATTACAGCTGGCTGTGCTGCTGGTGGCACACGACGGAGGTGGCCCAGTGGCGATCGCAGGTGGTGGCGAAGGTGGTGGCTACGGTGGCGTGTGATGGTGGAGGGGATGGTCATGGAGATGGTGGTGGTGATGATGGTTAATGGTGGTGGTGCATGGTGTAGATGATTAAGATAAGGAGGAGAAGAAGATGGAGGTGGTGTTGTGGTGGTGTTGCTCACGGTGGTGGTGGTGGTGTACGTGAGGGTGGTGATGTTGGCTGTGGAAGAAAGAGGGAGTTGGTGTGTGTGTGTTTATATATAAGAGAGAGAGAGAGAGAGAGAGAGAGAGAGAGAGAGAGAGAGAGAGAGAGAGAGAGAGAGAGTGTATATGATATATAGGAAGAAATAGAGATAGAGAGAGAGAGATATTTGAGAGAGAGTGGTCGGCTAAAGGGGTGGGTGTGCTGGCTGTGATGGGGGTGAGGGGGTGAGATGTGTTTGTTAAGAGAGAGAGAGAGAGAGAGTTATTTATATATATATATATATATGTATATATAAGAGATATTTTAAGATATTTAATAAAGTAGAGGGAGGAAGAGATATTTTTAAAATAGAAAAAAAAGAAATATTATGTAGGGTATTTGGGCAGTCATGAGAGGACAACACGGAGCTTGGGTTTGGGTTCGGTCGAGCCGGGTCGGGTCAAAATCGGACATGGTGCAATAATTGAATTTAAATATGTATTTATGATCACGGGTAAATAAGTAACATGCGGGAGCTCAAATAAATGGGACACGACTTTCATGTGGGTAGTAGGTTTCATGTGGGCCATTGTAAAACCCCTAAATTTTTACTATATTTTTTATTATTTGGTACTGATTTAAAATTTTTGTATTGTACGTCGCGTAGTCGTCATGTACGTTGTGCACAAACGACGTATATCGTACTTGCTCGTCGAGTACGAATATGGACGAGCATACATATTTTTAGAAAAATATTTTTTTATTTTTATAGTTTCAAGATAATATATATATTAATTATTTTTAGCTATCAAAGTGTCTAAATTTATGAGTTTATTTATGAAAAACCTTTTAGACAGTTGTAATAATAAATAATATTCTTATAAAAAGGTATACTAGAAAAGTGTATATTTGTAAATATTATTTGTGCATACATATATATTTTCGTAATTAATTATTAGTTTATTTTTAAATAATAAAGTAATTTTTGAAATTATTATTAATAGTATTTTTGGAAAATATATTTGGAAGTTATTGTGGCCATTTAAATCGTGATTTAATTTTTTTGGATTTATTTAAATAGATTAAATTAATATCCATATTTAGAATTTGATTTATCCCATTGATTTAAACTAAAAATTTAATTTGATTTAAATTGGATTTGTATTTGGATTTGGATTTGATTGATTTTAAATTAGTAGCAAATTATCTACTTTGGGTTTTAAATAAATCCTAATCCTATCCAATTGAGAATTCCCACATCCTATAAATAGGCAGGTACTCATCCATAATCCTCCATAATTTATTCTTCCACATATTCCACCACAATAGTGCGTGCATCGTGTCCGTGTTCTCCATCCAAATCTTATTCCATTATTTTACATATATATTATTTTTCCGTGTCGGACACACCCTGACACCCAATCCCTAAACCTATCCCTATCCTAACCCCATCGACCACCCGCTGCCCCATCACTATACCACGCCGCCAAACCCCGCTCTGTCGGAGCACTCGATCCCCGACCACCATCCTCCCCAGACAATCGACCCCGACCCAGAAATTACCTCCACCACAGCCATCATCACGGCCCTCCCAACTGTCAGCACCACCGCCACCATTTCGGTCACAAACCACCACCGTGGTCACCATCCGAAACACCACCACCGCGGCCACTGCCGCGGCAGCCCCGCCACCACCATCAGTAACATCACCACCACCGTACCCCAACTCCTCTTCCCGACTAGAAATTCCGGCCAACCAACAACACCATGGCACCCAAGGAAATCACCAAAGCAAACCCAAAAATAATTTTCGACCGACTCACCTGCTGCCATGGCCGCCTCCCTCGGCGACCGAATCTTTCGCCTAGCCACCGCGCGATCTGGAGCCGACGCCCGTGAGCCCGAGCGCTGCACCTCCGTGCTAGGTCCGCCGACTGTCGCGTCTGACCGCAGCCTTCCTCTTTCCCTCACCCTCACGCCGGAGCCCCACCGCAGGCCGCTGCAACCACCGCCCGGAGCAGCGCGCCTCCACCAAAAAAACTACCTCCCCGCGCGAGCTCCCTCGCCTCTGGCCGTCGACCGCCGTCACCGCCCTGGCCTCCCTCTCTCAGCCACCCGCCACCGCCCTGGTCTTCCGCCGCCGACGAGCCCGACCAAGCCCCATCCGGGAAACCCCCCTCTGCCGTCTCCACCTCCGCCTCTCCTCCTCCCTTTCCCTCCGGTCGACCGCCGCCCGCACCTATCTCTCCCTCCGCCTGCTCGATCTCTCTCTCTCGCCTTTCCCTCTTTTCGTGCCTTCTTTCTCTCTCTCTCTCCTTCGATTTCACAGATGAAGGAAATGGGGTTACTCATTTCGGGAAGAAGTAGATATTTTCTTTATATTTTTATTATTATTATTCTTGTGTTCTTTTTTGTTTTATTTATTTATTTATTTGTATATTATTTCTTATCTACTTTTTCTCATTTGGGGAGTAGTAGATTAAGGCCTCGTTTGGTTCGCGGAACAGAAGGGAAATGAAATCAATTCCTTGACATTTTCTTTCCTTTGGGAAATTAAGATTTCTATTGATTTTCCTTTCCGATGTTTGGAAATGCCAAGGAATTTGGAAAGGAAAGTGAATACTTGAATGTGGGAAAGTGATTCCTTGCTTGGATGGATGGATGGAATGGAATCACTTTCCCCCCAAATTTCCCTTCTATTGGGAATCGATTTCCTTTCCTCCTCAATTCCTTTGACACCCAAACGTAGGAAAGTAATCACTTTCCTTTCCCACCATGAAGATTCCGCGAACCAAACGAGGCCTAAGTGTTAGATTTTTTTTTTTGAGAGAAGACAGCCAAGCTGCTTCTTATGTTATATTCTTTGTTTTGTTGTTGGTTTTGCTTCATCTCTCCCGAGGAATAGCTACCTTGAATTAAGGTTTTAATTATAACTATTTTTTTAATATTATTATTAAATTGACAATATGTTTAATAACAGTTCTTGATTATTAGTATTGTTATTAGTGGATATTATACTTATTATTATTATTATTATCATTAAGGTTAGTATTTAATATTATATATTAATATTTTCAAAACTATATGTATAGTATAGAGGTAAAGCTATCTAGGTAATTTTCAAATTGGTTTAAATCCAAAAATAAATTCTCTAGATTGTATAATGTTTATTTAGATATTTTTTGTATCATAAGAAGTAGATTTCCAAATTATAAAATATTTTATTATTATTATTATTTGTCGAAGATATTAATAATGATATATAGTTTTTATATATAAGCTACAAACTTAAGCGTTTTGCCCTAAAAACGACTTTCGATTTTTGGGTATTTTGTTGGAAAGCATATTTTGACTAATAAATTATATTTGAAGTATTATAAAATATTTTTCAAAATCATATATATATTATTATCTAATTACTCCTTTAATTATCCTTATGTCCGAGACCAATCCCATCCTTCCTATACCCTCGCCCATTTCAACCGAGACCAATCCCATCCTTCCTATACCCTCGCCCATTTCAAGCCTATCTTATGTCAAACCTAACTAATTTGACCCTTCTGGACCCAATGGAACTGTCCGTGCCACCATCAGAGGTCCCCTTGTATAGTTGTTACACCAATGTCGCAGTTCATGCCACCTTGATCATTGCAGCACACCAGGTATACTACCAGGCAAGACACCTTGCCATTTGCTGTTTATTTATTTTAGCTCATGTATCATGCATTATTTATTTCTTTATGCAAAATAAACTGTGATACATGGCATACCTGTTAGAACTTACTGTTCATTTATAATTCCTGCTATGTATTATTTTTCTTATACATTAAAACTAGATTTAAGGGACCACCTTTGTGTTGCATTCATTGGCCTTGACACATTGTATCACGAAGTTGTGTGTCGCATGTAGAACACGGACATGCGTGACTGGCTGGCCACCGGTGCGTATAAGCCGTGCGATAGGAATAACCGCTAATAGAGGTTGTAATGCTTAGTTTGACTTAGCGGTTATTAGAGGTTTTTTGTTGTGGATACAACATAATAGGCATTGGGTGGAAAGAACAGTTCCTTAATGTATGGGTCATATATGCACTACCCTGATTGCCGGTTATCTCCAGTGGGAGGTACGGTCCTGATAGCCGGTTATCTCCAGTGGGAGGTACAGTCCTGATTGCCGGTTATCTTCAGTGGGAGATACGGTCCTGATTTCTGATATTCCTGATCCGGCCCATGCGTCAAAGGTTTGTTCTTTATTGCATATTCACTATAGTACGGTTAGGTACCCTATTACATATCTATTTGAGCAATATTTATTCAGTTTATATGGCATGATATTATGTGTCTTGTTACGTCCCTCTGAGGACCTGGTTATCTCGTCAGGTGCGTGCTATTGTCTTTCGCAGGTGCTCTAGCCGTGATCATCGCTATTTCTTCGGGGATGATTGCATTTGGATCGTCTTCGCTTCGCTCGCCAAAATTATTTCTTTTCTCATATATTTTCCTTTACTTGTTGGTAGTGGATTGTCTCCGCCCAACATATTGTATCAAGACAAATTTATTATCATTATATGACATCTTTTATTATTTATTTTGAGTGGATGAGATTAGTTATGGTTCTACTGCATTTTATAGCTTACGTATTCATACGAAGTTTCCATATAATGGAGTGTACTTCGTATGTATACAGCTGGTACGTCTACGTTCCTAGTCCTAAGTATTTTGGGACTGGGGCGTTACATATTTTTGTGGTGGCCCATACAGGTCAAGATAAATTGTTTGGTTACTTTACCGTACCAAATAAGCCTGCGAATAAGATTAGAAGTCTAGGATCTCATCTACATACTTGACCTTTTTCCTCGATTCCATATTCGACCGACTCATCGATTGCATCTTGCTTGATTCCTCCTATCATTATTCTTATCTTCTCTTCGTGCTTGCTAGAGATTGACCCTACTAGTTAGATGTCCCAAACACCCTTAGCTTAATTCTTTAAGTTGGGTAGAATACCCCACACACCCTTGACCATTAAGGGAATACAAATGGTATTATCTATACCATAGAAACTAGAGGAAGTTAACCCATTTGGTCAACCAAGCCTTGGTCAATAAAACTGTAGAATGATGGTATAGGAATAAACAAGACTTAGATCCTTATGACTCTTAGACCATTCATATTTGTTTTTATTCATCTATTATCGTGTCTATATTTTACTATCTAGACTAATGATGCTAATATAGCCTAGTTTTTGCAAGCTTAGCCTTTTACCAAGCTTGTTCGTGACATATAAGTTAATGGAGGTACCCTACTAACATATTGTCTATCAGAACCGGTGCATGATGGTCTAATCAACCAAGTGTACTTTGGTTCGCTTTTACCTGTCGTTCTACGTGGATGGGGACATAGCTAAACTTGTCCTCTAGAGTCCCATCCACGACTGCCTTGGCAACTCCTTTTGAATTTTTTTTTCGGTCGTCCTTGAATCACGTATTCGTATTCGATAACGCCTCCTTCGAACTCTATATTGCTTCGCCCTCACCTATTTTAGGAGGACGAAAGCGTCATATTAGAACTTCCTCTAACCTTTCCATCGACTATGACCATTCTCATTCGATGTTGCTATAACTTCATCCCAAACTACTCGGCCCTATCAAGACCCTCTAATCGCTTAATTTAAGTGAATCTATTTCGTTCTCTTAATCATGACCCTCATTCATTACCCGTGACCATACCGTATTATTTTCTATGATCTAGATCGTGAATTCTTACGGCATGATTTGTTATAGATTGTTTTCTATCGATACCCCCTTGTGTCTTCTCACCCCCCTACAAATTTTTAATTTCGAGGACAAATTTTTTTAAGTTGGGTAGGATGTAAAACCCCTAAATTTTTACTATATTTTTTATTATTTAGTACTGATTTAAATTTTTTGTATTGTATGTCGCGTAGTCGTCATGTACGTTGTGCGCAAATGACGTATATCGTAATTGCTCGTCGAGTACGAATATGGACGAGCGTACATATTTTTAGAAAAATATTTTTCCTATTTTTATAGTTTCAAGATAATATATATTAATTATTTTTAGATATCAAAGTATCTAACTTTATGAGTTTATTTATGGAAAACCTTTTAGACAGTTATAATAATAAATAATATTCTTATAAAAAGGTATACTAGAAAAGTGTATATTTGTAAATATTATTTATGCATACATATATATTTTCGGAATTAATTATTAGTTTATTTTTAAATAATAAAGTAATTTTCGAAATTATTATTAATAGTATTTTTGAAAAATATATTTGGAAGTTATTGTGGCCATTTAAATCGTAATTTGATTTTTTTGGATTTATTTAAATAGATTAAATTAATATCCATATTTAGAATTTGATTTATCCTATTGATTTAAACTAAAAATTTAATTTGATTTAAATTGGATTTGTATTTGGATTTGGATTTGATTGATTTTAAATTAGTAGCAAATTATCTACTTTGGGTTTTAAATAAATCCTACTCCTATCCAATTGAGAATTCCCACATCCTATAAATAGGCAGGTACTCATCCATAATTCTCCATAATTTATTCTTCCACATATTCCACCACAATAGTGCGTACATCGTGTCCGTGTTCCCCGTCCAAATCTTATTCCATTATTTTACATATACATTATTTTTCTGTGTCGGACACTCCCCGACACCCAATCCCTAAACCTATCCCTATTCTAACCCCATTGACCACCCGCTGCCCCATCACTAGCACCACACCGCCAAACCTCGCTCTGCCGGAGCACTCGATCCCCGACCACCATCCTCCCCAGACAATCGACCCCGACCCAGAAATCACCTCCACCACAGCCATCATCACGGCCCTCCCCACTGTCAGTACCACTGCCACCATCCCGGTCACAAACCACCACCGTGGTCACCATCCGAAACACCACCACCGCGGCCACTGCCGCGGCAGCCCCGCCACCACCATCAGTAACATCACCACCACCGTACCCCAACTCCTCTTCCCGACTAGAAATTCCGGCCAACCAACAACACCACGACAGCCAAGGAAATCACCAAAGCAAACCCAAAAATAATTTTCGACCGACTCACCTGCCGCCATGGCCGCCTCCCTCGGCGACCGGATCTTCCGCCTAGCCACCGCGCGATCTGGAGCCGATGCCCATGAGCCCGAGCGCTGCACCTCCGCGCTAGGTCCGCCGACTGTCGCGTCTGACCGCAGCCTTCCTCTTTTCCTCACCCTCACGCCGGAGCCCCACCGCAGGCCGCTCCAACCGCCGCCCGGAGCAGCGCGCCTCCACCAAAAAAACTACCTCCCCGCGTGAGCTCCCTCGCCTCTGGCCGTTGACCGCCGCCACCGCCTTGGCCTCCCTCTCTCAGCCACCCGCCACCGTCCTGGCCTCCCTCTCTCAGCCACCCGCTACCGCCCTGGTCTTCCGCCGCCGACGAGCCCGGCCAAGCCCCATCCGTGAAACCCCCCTCTGCCGTCTCCACCTCCGCCTCTCCTCTTCCCTTTCCCTCCGGTCGATCGCCGCCCGCACCTATCTCTCCTCCGCCTGCTCGATCTCTCTCTCTCGCCTTCCCCTCTTTTCGTGCCTTCTTTCTCTCTCTCTCTCCTTCGATTTCACAGATGAAGGAAATAGGGTTACTCGTTTCGGGAAGAAGTAGATATTTTATTTATATTTTTATTATTATTATTCTTGTGTTCTTTTTGTTTTATTTATTTATTTCTATATTATTTCTTATCTATTTTTCCTCATTTGGGGAGTAGTAGATTAAGTGTTAGATTTTTTTTTGAGAGAAGACAGCCAAGCTGCTTCATATGTTATATTCTTTGTTTTGTTGTTGGTTTTGCTTCATCTCTCCCGAGGAATAGCTACCTTGAATTAAGGTTTTAATTATAACTATTATTTTTAATATTATTATTAAATTGACAATATGTTTAATAACAGTTCCTGATTATTAGTATTGTTATTAGTGGATATTATACTTATTATTATTATTATTATCATTAAGGTTAGTATTTAATATTATATATTAATATTTTCAAAACTATATGTATAGTATAGAGGTAAAGCTATCTAGGTAATTTTCAAATTAGTTTAAAGCCAAAAATAAATTCTCTAGATTATATAATGTTTATTTAGATATTTTTTTTATCATGAGAAGTTGATTTCCAAATTATAAAATATTTTATTATTATTATTATTTGTCGAAGATATTAATAATGATATATAGTTTTTATATATAAGCTACAAACTTAAGCGTTTTGCCCTAAACACGACTTTCGATTTTTGGGTATTTTGTTGGAAAGCATATTTTGACCAATAAATTATATTTGAAGTATTATAAAATATTTTCCAAAATCATATATATATTATTATCTAATTACTCCTTTAATTATCCTTATGTCCGAGACCAATCCCATCCTTCCTATACCCTCGCCCATTTCAAGCCTATCTTATGTCAAACCTAACTATGACCCTTCTGGACCCAATGGAACTGTCCATGCCACCATCAGAGGTCCCCTTGTATAGTTGTTATACTAAAGTCGCAGTTCATGCCACCTTGATCATTGCAGCACACCAGGCGTACTACCAGGCAAGACACCTTGCCATTTGCTGTTTATTTATTTTAGCTCATATATCATGCATTATTTATTTCTTTATGCAAAATAAACTGTGATACATGGCATACCTGTTAGAACTTACTGTTCATTTATAATTCCTGCTATGTATTATTTTTCTTACACATTAAAACTAGATTTAAGGGACCACCTTTGTGTTGTACTCATTGGCCTTGACACATTGTATCACGAAGTTGTGTGTCGCATGTAGAACACGGACATACGTGACTGGCTGGCCACCGGTGCGTATAAGCCGTACGATAGGAATAACCGCTAATAGAGGTTGTAATGCTTAGTTTGACTTAGCGGTTATTAGAGGTTTTATGTTGTAGATACAACATAATAGGCATTGGGTGGGAAGAACAGTTCCTTAATGTATGGGTCATATATGCACTGCCCTGATTGCCGGTTATCTCCAGTGGGAGGTACGGTCCTGATAGCCGGTTATCTCCAGTGGGAGGTACGGTCCTAATTGCCGGTTATCTTCAGTGGGAGATACGGTCCTGATTCCTGATATTCCTGATCCGGCCCATGCGTCAAAGGTTTGTTCTTTATTGCATATTCACTATAGTACGGTTAGGTACCCTATTACATATCTATTTGAGCAATATTTATTCAGTTTATATGGCATGATATTATGTGTCTTGTTACGTCCCTCTGAGGACCTGGTTATCTCACCAGGTGTGTGCTATTGTCTTTCGCAGGTGATCTAGCCGTGATCATCGCTATTTCTTCGGGGATGATTGCATTTGGATCGTCTTCGCTTCGCTCGCCAAAATTATTTCTTTTCTCATGTATTTTCCTTTACTTGTTGGTAGTGGATTTGTCTCCGCCCAACATATTGTATCAAGACAAATTCATTATCATTATATGACATCTTTTATCATTTATTTTGAGTGGATGAGATTAGTTATGGTTCTACTGCATTTTACAGCTTATGTATTCATACGAAGTTTCCATATAATGGAGTGTACTTCGTATGTATACAGCTGGCACGTCTACGTTCCTAGTCCTAAGTATTTTAGGACTGGGGCATTACAGCTATGTCCATACTTTGGGCCGACTAGGTTGGATCGATGTCGGGTCCCGAAATTAAATTAGAAATTAAATCAGGTTTTACGGTAGATAATTAATTGGACTAAATTGATCCGAAAGTTGTACGAAGGAAATGGAGCACAAAATGGAGTGTCTGAGTGGGACACGAAGGTCATGGGTGAGGAGCGTCTCGAGTAGATCATTTATAAGAAGTTGGTTCTGAGAAAATGATTGGTCTTGTGCTCCTAAATTAAAAGTCACGGTAACGTGCAAACGATGATTAAAGATAAAAGTGGGAATAATTATTCAACAATTTAACTGGTCTAAGTTGACCCAAAGTTGTGCGACACGAAAAGAGCACAAGAGAACGAGTTTAAGTGGGACATGATATATCAAAATGAAGATAATCTTGTCTACTACAAAACCCATGAAGAGAGTTTACAGAGATTGCCATCCCTGACGCTTCAGAAGTCAAAGTCACGGGAAGGAACATTAATGTTCAAAACAATTAAATAATAAAATATTTATTGAAAATAATTCATTTAGAAAATTTAAAATAGCCCTAAAATTCAGGGGGCTTACAATTAGTATCTGCTCGAAAGTCGCCCTGCGACGCCCAGAGGTGCAAGAATGAACATCGTGGTTCAGGCCCCTCCTGAACTTGCGGGCCTTCTCTCCCTCATCCTGCACCATCCCTAGGGCGAATCGCTCAGGCGAAAGAACTCTGTCGCATACTCGTCCACCGACGAGTTCTCCTGCACTAGCCTCGCGAACTGGCCCTCCAATGCACTAAGAGCTACATCGGGGAAGAACTTTTACTTGAAGAGCTTCCTGAAGTTCTTCCAAGTCAACCCTCTGATTGACGCACGAGGATCTGTGTGGTACCATGTCAAGGCGATGTCAAAGAACTGACTCACCGCTGCCGACACCCACAGCCTCCTCGGAAGCTCCACCAACTCTAAGCTTTGCTCTACGTCCTCCAACCAGTCGTCGGCATAAAGGATGCCCTCTGTCCCCCTGAACTTCCTAGGGACCATCTTTTTGAAGTCCAGTACTGATCCAGGCCTCTGCTGATACAGCTGTCGGAGGGGCGCCCTGAACTGGAGCTGCGACTACCTTCTCTACCGCTGCAAGTGCTAACTGATGAGTATTCTCCATGCTCTGTCTCAGCACCTCGGCCTAGCGCTGCGATGCCTCTGCCTGGGCTCGCTGCAACTCCATCAGCTGTTGGAGAAGTACAAACATCTGAAGTACATCGGTCGGTATCGGAGGTAGTGGTAATAGAGTCTCCGGTATGATGATTGAAGGTCTCTGAACTTGAGGTAGGAGACCTCCTGGTGCTTGCTATCACTGCCTCCTGAATGGTAGGGACAACAGGGACAGGCTCCTGAACTGCCTACTCTATTGGATTAACCCTCTCCGGTACGACACTGGATCCAGCTGCCTGAGCTCGAGTCACTGTCATCTTGAAGACAGTTGCGAGCAAAATATCAATATGTCACAAGATAAGATATTATCAAAGAAGGACAATTGAATTCGAAATACAAGAAGAGTTGTCATGATAATCGAAAGATCAATTTTTTCTTTCTAAATGTTATTGAGTAACTCCTATCATAACTTAGAACCTATATCCTAACTGCAGGCTCGTAACAGTACTCTAAGTCGAGAATCACTATGAAATCGTACTAGTTGCGACTCTGACCTGCATGGGCCACCACAAAAATATGTCATGACCCGACCTTAGTAGGGGCACGAGCACGTGGGTACGTCCAGCCTATGCCACAGAATCGACGGTAGAATGCTGTGAAGGTCATCTATAAATATAACATCTAGACACAATATATAAATCTGTCATCTCCGCACGGAGGTTTATAAAGTCACAACTCAATCACACAAACATCTAAGGAAGATAGCACGAAATATGATAAGATATAATAGAAGGAAAAATAACTGGAAGTAGGTGCAAGATCCCAACACAAGTTTAGAGTTCAAAAACCTAACACAAGATCCCAAAATAATAAGTATACTACAAGTCTGAAGTACTAGCTGGATCGCAGTCCAGACAAGCCTAACTAGTCTAGTCTAAACAGGCGGTATATCCTCTACTAGCTCCAGGGGTAACATCTGGTCATAGTCTCCGTCCTAGCCATACCTGTAAAAGGTAGAGCAGTCGGCCAACATATCCTCTGTAAACATCAACGGGGTAATGCTGTCAGGATAATGAGCAAGTACAAACCGCAACAACAATTCCATAGTATTGACAAATGCTATAAGAGACAATCATAATAGATACAAGATGATATATCAAGAATGTAAGTAAACAAGATATATAAAATAGGAAATCATGTCAGGGTGTAGCGTACAGGAAAGTAGAACTGAACAGGAATAACTGATGTACTATAAAATATAAAATGTGCCTCGAGTATTAGAGCAATTATGTGATCGTCTTAGGTGCAAGACTCGGACCCTTCCATTTTGCCCGGCTATCACAAGAAGAACAAGATAGGGTCAAGCCGGCCAACATGGAAAGCGAGCACAAGAAAAGATCTCAATACACCCTACGTGTGGAGAGGGTGGCACAAGCACAAGACAAGGAACAAGGGGGAGATTTGATCACATAACCTCTAATAACTCCCTATCCTCGAGTAGTATAATGGATCCGGACATAACACGTCATGATACGGGATTCTCTAAGTGGGTTGCAAATCCTCTTAGGAATCTGCGTCTATACAAGTACAAGAAAACAAGATCGAACAATATACCAATATACCATGAAAGTCCAGGAATAACATCTCATGCCAGGATCCGACGTATACTAGTCCGTGCACCATCGTAACGAGAATCAAGTAAAACACTATAACTGAATCGAATACAGAAGATATCAAGACAAGGAACTACTATCAGAGAATGTACTCGCCTGTGGTCCTGAGCTGACAGTAAGAATAGATGCTCAGAGTGATGTCACAGACCTAAAGATGAGATATCATGAGTTAATTAGGGGACTAGTTAGGGGACTAGAACCTTCCCTCTAACAAACTTCCCAACCATTCCAACTAATTCCTAACAACCTTCCTAACCTCCCCAACTAACTCCTAACAAACTCTTTAACCACCTAGTTAACTTCCTAACTACCTAAGTTTAGATACTTCTCTTAGGCCTATAATTACCCTAAATTTTCTTTGACAAATCATTTTTTCATCATTTTCCTTAAACAAATTTTTTTTACTGTTCTATTAGTTTTCTATTAGTTTTGGCTCGGCCCATGACCCTGTGACTTAACCCACAGAGAAAATTTTTTGTCTGGCGAAAGCTCGAGCTCGCCCATGGCCGTGGCGATGATCGAGGCTCTGTTCTAACCAGAGTTGTTGTGGATCTCAACGACTGAGTCGGCGAACTCAGTCATCTTCTCTGACGAGTTCTGTTCGAAGTGGCGTAGGAGCTCCGGCCATGGCGAATCGGAGCGATGAGTGAAGCTTCTCTTCTTCTACGATGAGAGGTCCTGTAGAGATTCGATTCTCAACCAATCGAGTCAACTTCGAGGAGTTCCGCAGCCCTCCACCGATGTAGTGGTAGTGACGTTAAGCTACTGTCCGCATCCAATCGAGCAACAACGAGTTTGAATTTGATGACTCTGCATTCATTAGTGCTCAATTGTCCCGTCGGAAACAAATTCGAGTGCTAGATTACTTCAGAGATCGGCCAGTCGACGACATCGATGGACCTGTCGAGATCGTTCTGAAGGTCGACAAACTCGACGGGGAAACTATCTCAAGCTCGAATTCGTTCAAATCGGTGAGTTTTCTTGATTCTTGTATTTGATCACCTTCTTTTGATCCTTGCTTTCAAATTTTCTTGATTTGGGTAATCAGATCACATTCTGAATTCTTCTATTCGAATCTGCACACCACTTGTTTGACAAAATACCACAAATAGAAGTCACCAACGCAACTTGAACGAATATTGGTGCTATGAGTAGAGAAAGAGGCTTGCATTGTCACCAGTAAGTAGTTGATGACGACGCCGACAACATATTTGAGCATTCGGACATAGTTATGCGACTCAGGTATTGTCCCTATTGACTCCATTTTTTTCGAGTATTCAGCAATAAACCTATTTTGCTCTCGGTTTGGTGCTCCATTATAGAAGTCTCGTGTCCATATTCAACTCGGTGTCGTAATCATAGAGGTGGCTTTATTTGGGCACCATGTTGGGAGCGACAGACGGAGAATTAGTGTTCTTTGACACGATTTTGTGTCTGTACTTTGGACACAGACACAGGATTGGTGTCGTATGACACAAAGTATTGAAGATTTCAAGACATGGGCATGGGTTTTGGTTCTGGGTTGGATAACAATTTGAATCAGTAATGTGAACACTCGCTTGTGAACTGAATGTGTGTGTGGGGGGCGGGGGGGCTATAAGATGGGAGGTTAGAATTAATTAGGAATTTATATTGAAGCTGGCCCATAGAGTAATAGGTATTAAATATTGTTATGGGCTAGAGCCCGTTATTGTTCACAAAACAATTAGTTAGAATAGTTAGTAATATTTGTTAAAGTAAATCAATGATAGAAATTACTAGTTAATGAAGTTAGTAACTTATCAAGAAATTAGTTAGCTAAAAACCAATAATTGGTTAGTTAATAATCTAAGAATAAAGAAAGTCAATTTAGAAGGTTGTAGAAATACTCAAATATATTTTGGCCTAACATTTACTTATTATTTTATAGGTGAATTAGAGCCATCCCCACCTTTTTGGTAAATGCAAGTACATGCTCCTCAATTTTATGTTATAATATTGCATTTTGGATTTTACACACTTGTTACATGTATTCATGTTGTCGTGTCATGTCATGTCATGTCGGAAGGGTGAACATTTGTGTAGCATGTAGTCTACCTAACCTTGGACATTTCGTGACTGATAGCACTATCGAAAGACATGCCTTATATTCAATACATGCGTGATTGCTATTATATTGCCTTATGATATGTCTTATTCATGATTACTCCCTACATGCTTATTGGTGTTCAGATTGCACGTGCCATACGTAGCTAGTACATATAGTCAGATATTTTTTTTCTATTTTACTTGTTATTTACAACTATTATTTAGTGTATTACTGCATTATATTGTTGAGTATTATTGAGATGTATGTTACTTTTCTCATTTTCTGACTGGATAACATATACATGTGAGGATAATGCAGACTACCCCACTTACTGGTCCTGTCACATCCATTTTTCTATTTAAGGGTATTTTGGTAATTGTGAAATTCTTTTGATTATTTTAATATATTATATTATTGGTGTTGAGATTTTGGCCTGTGACAATATAGCCTTGGAGCAACCTAGCCTAGTGTCTCACCATGACTTAGTGACCTAGTAGTATGATTTGTTAGGATTAGTAATCCTATTCTAAGGTTAGAAGCTATTGACATATTTATTAGGGCTAGTTAGCAACTTCCTTTTAATTAATGTTTATTTTAGCCATCGAAAAGAGGCCCAATCCCAACCCATAGGAAACCCTAGCCCATCTAAGTGTGGCCGGCCAAGCTAGGTCAAGGGGGGAAAGCTTATTTAATATCTTAGGTTGAGAACCCTTCTCTTTTCATTTCCTCCTTCTCCTGACAAAAACTTAAGTAAGTTTCTCTTCTAACTTTCTTATTTCTTCTCCTATTAAATCCTAGTCTTTTGCATTAGGTTCTGATCATTGTTTATGAATTATTGTTGGTGAGGAAATTCAAAATTTGGTTGCGTTGGAGTTCTGGAGACGCAAGGAGGATCTACACAATTGAAGCTTTCTATAGGAATTCATCTCAATAGGTAAATTCTCCAAAAGTCTATAACTTCATGAACTATTCCCGTAGATGCATCCATCTAGGTGTCCCCTAGCTGTAGGATGAGTTTCATAGAAATTTGTATTGATTTGGTGTCCGTATCGGACACGTATCAGTGTTCTTGTATTGGTGTTTGATGAAATGCCACAAAGGAATTTTTGTTCATAATTTTGAAATCTAATTGAATGGATTTGTAGATCTACGAATGACTTTCGATTTTGTTTTGGACTGAACACGTTTTCAGTCGTGTTCGTGTCCAGAATCGGACACGAACCACAACACGAGACACGCATGCGCGTGTCCTGCTGATCGAGTGGCAGTGCGCAGTGTCTGTGTCACTTGGACATATGAAACTTGGTGTATGGCTTGGGGACATGACTGTCATGTCAGCCCCCAAGTGCCATGTCATCTCGTTTTGTGTCGAACTCAAAAATCGAGCTGCACGGATCAGAGCCTATCGTGCGCGCGCGGTTCAGTCGCGTCTGATACGCATCTCGTGCAACACGAGGACACGTCATGGACGTGTTTCAGGGTGACACGTCACTAGCCCTAGATCCCCTCCCTCTAGGACTGTGCATGAGCTCGACTCGTCTCGAGCTCTGTGTCGTGTCCACGAGCCACTGACACGCCCGCACGAGGCAGTGCTATTGTGCGTATAAATTTTTCGTTTGGACACTTCGTGTCAAGTTTTGTGGACACGAGATGAACCCCTGACATGTACACATGTGTGTGACACTTCTCCATGCCTGAATTGGGTTTTCATTTGATTTTTGGGTTTCGATCTTGTGTACTGATACTCGATAAACTAAATTTGAAATGTATTTTTAGAGTTTTATTTTAAACTGTTTTAAATTATCAAATTATGGTTAATTGTTGATGATTAATATATATACATGTTTAGATGGATATTACATAGCTGGGTTTCACATTGAATGAGGACTGGGATCAAAATCTGAGTTTCGAATGGGTTGGATGTTCAAAAACCCGACTGAACTTGAAGTTTAGGTTTTATATATTGCAAAACCTGAGATTGGGTTTAAGATTATTGATTTCTTGAGATTTCTATAGTTTAGTTGATGTTTTCAGATTGTGTGGGAACAATTTCAGGTTTGAGATTTGGAATCCCAGTTTTAGTTGAAATGTTATTCTCAGTTTCTTTTTCTTGTTTCAATTTCAGTTTTCTTTGCATTGCCTAATATGTTCTCAGGGTTAGTTAATCACAGGTTTGACATATAGATATCATTCTCATGTTCATTGATTTTTTCTGTCACACTTAGTTCCAGTTTTGGTTTGTGAACTTTGAAGCTATTTTGAATTGATTTCAATTTCAGACTTAGACTTAGGGTTATACTTTAATTCATTCTCAGGTTTTGATGATTAGTTGAGTAACTTAATTCTCAGTTGAAGACTGAGAATCTCTTTGGGTTCATTCCAGTTCAGTGAGCATGAGCTATCATATTTGTTTTGGTATTCCTTGGTTTTAAACTTAGGATTCCTACACTGAGATAATCCTCGGTTCCCTTCCTTTCCTTTTTCTTTTATTTCCTTTTGATATTATTTATGCTTCTATATGTTAGTAGAAATATAGATACTTGATTCAAATATGGATATCCTCTGCTTGATTTCATATATAGGTAGTTCCTTTATGTAGTGGAACGGTATGCTTTATATTGTGTGATACTATATATATCTATATTTATACCCATATGTAATGAATGAATATAATATATAAGTATATGTTGTGATTGCTATTAGATATAGTCTAAGGGTTATGAGTCAGCTTAGGTTTGACCCAATGAGCCTATATTGGCCGAGTTGACTATCAAGTCGACCAAGTTGACAAAAGTCAACTTTAAGTCAAACTTGATCCAAATCAACTCAAATGAGCTTAGAATGACTGGATAAGTTGTATTTGACCTAAATTTTGGTAGATAGACTAGTTGACTTATGGTTGACCAGGTTTGACTAGAGTTGACCAGGTTTGACCAGAGTTGACCAAGGGTTGACTTTGACCTAGAAGGACCTAGAATAATTTAGAGTGCATTGTAGACTATTCTTATTTCATGTTAGACATGTTGTGACCTGTGTTGCTCTAAAATAGGACTCAGATACTCCAGCTCAGACTCATATTCTTATCAGATAGCTAGGATATCAGGCGAGTACATTCTCTGACCGTTTTATACTTGTTAGGAATTATATTCTTGTCATAGTTTAATTTACTTGATGCTGACACGACATTATCACGGATTAGTACTATATGGATATTTACATGAGATGTTATCCCCCTCGGGTGCATCGAATATATTATGTCATATGCTTTTCACGAACATCATGTATTCTGTGGACTCTTATTATTCATGTATACTCATGTGCTCTCATGTACTCTCATGATCTGATGAGCTTCATGTATAAACTATCATGTACAATAACATAACCTGTCTAGATCCTTGTGTATTGATTGGGGCATGGGGGAGTAGAAATAGTCATGTGAGCAATTCCAAAGTAGTGTAATCATGTACAAACTCTTTAGTGTAATCATATGTAAATCAAGCCGTTCACATGTCTATCTTGTACTCTAAATCACATAGTCACTTACAGTTCTCTATTATTATATATAGATAGACTTGTTTATCAGTTTTATCTCTTTCTTTCATGCTTATTTCTTACAGCGTTTCATGTATCTTAGCCTATCACATGCTTTATATTTTCTATCAAGATATGAACTGCGTGAGATGTATTGTGCTCGTTCCCATCCTGATTGGACTGTTGAAAATATTACAGGTGATGAGGAGGAGTTCTGTCCTACGTATTATGGCACATGTTTAGATGACACCGGTGACTTGGACCCTCAGAAGGATCCTACAGTTGCTGAAGACTTGCCTATTGTCTAGATTAGATTTCTAGACTAGTTTCCCCTTTGTTGCCTTACTTATGTACTTTCAGTTTCTGGATATTGATAGATGTTGTATATTCAGATATTACTCTCATTTGTAGCTGGTTGGGGATTATTTCTTTTATCATATCTTTACATCTTTTCTCCTTATTCTATCTTAGATGCTGTGATTGAGTTGTACCTTTATATTGTTCTCCTTTTTAGAGTGTATATCATTGTACAGGTTGGTTATTGCTAGATGTTGTGACCTAGGACAACGTTCTACCGCCGATACTGTGGCATAGGCTGGACGTACCCACTTCTCGTGTCCTTACACTGGGTGCGGGTCGTGACAGGTCCGCAGGCGGACCAGTTAGTAGAGGCTAGCCTAGGGGCTATTCAGGACCCGGAGCCCATTTCGGAGGAGATTTAGGACTCTTTTGTGTAGATTACTACATGTGATTGATTGTACTGAGATTTGAGGTTGAACATAGTTGCCTTTGTTATTTACCATATTTGTCTCTGGATATCACTTGTAAAAGGATTTGTAATAAAAATAGTAAAAAGTTGTGGTGATTGTGTGATAGGACATGTGTGTAGAAGCATGAATTTTTTTTAGCAAATATAGCTCCATGCGCCTAAGACAAGTGAAGCTCCATGCGCCTAGTCAGTGTAACCCTATGCGCGCACTCAATGAAGCTCCATGCGCCCAGTCAGTGTAACTCCATGCGCCCAGTCAAGTGTAGCTCCATGCGCCCAAGACTAGCTCCTCTGAAAGGAGGGCGCATAGACTGAGACATGGCTATGCGCCCAAGCCTGACTCAGTCAAAGCTACGATCAAAATGTGCACCGAAGCACATGGCCACGTCAGTCTCCACGAGCAGTCATGCACCGAAGTATGCAGCCACGTCAACACCACGACCAACCCACGATCTCGCAGCCTGTATGCGCCTACATCTTATGCGCCCAAAGCAGGACTATGCGCCCACAAAAGAACCAGCGTATTTCCTCATGTGGGCGCATAACATCATTCCAGCTCAAAAACAACTATAAAACGGGGGCCTCATCCCTCTTCAAACACAGAGGACGGAGAGCATTTTCAAGAGCCAAATTGCTGCACTTCTTGCCAGTGAGCCGAGAGTTAGCAATTTTCTTAGGTTTTCTCCTACTTTTGTAATCGGAGTGTCAACGGAGTAAAGGAGCAACTGCCGCTCGATCTCCATCGTCCCATTCCCCAGAATTCTTTTTTGTACTCGAAGATCATCAGCGCATGATCTCTCAGGCGTACTCGATTTATGGTGCCTTGTGCCAATAAAAGAAAAGACAGCGTTTTCTTCTTCTTTTTTTGTGTGTGTCCACAAAAATGGCGACTCTGCTGGGGACTACCTTTTCTTCTGACGAGAAGGTGGTGACGCAATCCGATACCGACAAAGTGGGGAGTACTCAGAAGATGTTGATCGTAAAGTTTGATCAACAGGCGTTCGAAGAGATGCTCTCGAGGGACGGCTCTACTCCCTCAAAATCAGCGAAGCCAAACAAGTCTCGCAAAACTTGGCTTCCGAAGGCTCGCTGTGCATATCCTGCTAGTGTCATAGCAGATATGCAGCTGGAGGACTCTGCTACATGGGCGCATGACTCTGCCACAGAAGTTCCCCAAATGGAGAAGGCTCACACCGTTCCGGGCTCTACTAGCCTAATGACTTCTTCCCTGCACAACCAACAATAGGGTGTTCAATACCCGAGACTTGGCAAAGAAAAACACTACGATGTCAAGTATCGGGATGTACGACACTCTGGACGAACCCGACGAGGCTCACAAACGAAGGAAGCCAAACTGGCGGAAAACAGCGCTGCTCCACCAGGCATGCGCCCAAGGCCATGCGCCCAAGGCCATGCGCCCAAGGGAGTGTTTGGGCGCATAGCCCCAACCAGAACACTTCTGTCTTCAGCAGGCTGGGCATCCAAAGCCATGCGTCCAAGGCTATGTGCCCAGGCTCTCTGGATCCATACTATGCGTCCACATCAAGGAGGCTCAGACATGCTGTCAAGGAGCATGCGCCCAAAGCCAGTCTCCAAGGCCTATGCGCCCACAACAAAAAGACAGGTCCCAACGCGTATAGCACAGGGCTATCTTCAAGGACATCACAGAACTTAGGGGTGGGGGTTGCTCCTGCACACGAACTGAGTCTGGATGCGCCTACTCTCCTTACGAACCCGCATGCAAAGCTCGCCGATGAATGCAACATGGGTTGTAAGGCAAAACTCCCTTCCGCATACTTGTGCGATATGATAAATCATAAGCGTAAAGCGAGGGAGAACATAACAATTCATAGTGCACTTCTGTGCACCAGTATTGTTATCAACTGTTGTTGCTCCAAAACAACAAGTGCGCCTCAGAGAAAGTCCGTGTTCTGACGGCTGCACTTCTCTGATGACGAGAAGCCACTATGTGTTTCATCCAATATGGCTTCGTGGGGTCCCCCTGACGGAAGCCCCAATCAAAGACGATGGACTACGAACCCAACTTTCTCTCTTAGCTCCGCGAAAAGAAGAAGGAGAAGTCTACCAACAGATGGCCGACAGGATGTCACATCCGAAGGAGTCTATATGGGCACTCGATCAAAGGCGAGGTTCCGTATAGACAATGAAGATTCCCAAGCCGGGGGTAGCATTCCCTCAGAATTTGAAGCAGTTGACCCCCACACTGGGGGTAGCCTTCCAGAGGACGATAATCCCTCCAAATCTGATGGCGACTATCTACCTCCTCTACCTTAAGATGAAAGACTTATCCACTCGGAGACAGACAATATCAGCACCAGTTGCACTGCTTCCTCTGTTCATCCTCGTATGCTATCTATATACATGACGGACGGAGAAAGACCTGAAGAAGTCACTGATCAGACTAGCAAACGGCTAGAGGGTCTTGAAACAGCATTTGCCAAGATCACTGATATGCTTACCAGCATCATGGCAGTTCAAGCTGTTGGGACTGTTCCTCCACCTCAACAGAACGTCTCGGCCCACACTAGTCCGACTCACAGCAACAACCCTCCTTCACTATAAAAGGAGTATTATTCTGTTGCGCCTCCTCCAAATCTTACGAATGCCGGGGGCGGTCCTTCACCAACAATCCCTGACAACCATTCAGCAGCCGTTTTCCAACACCTGCTCAATCAATAGGATGCAATTGATTCCTTGGTCGCTTGCTTCGACACCATCTCGCACAAAGACGAGCTTCAGAAGATGGGGATATGTCAACCGTATCTCTATGAGTGGAAGAACGCTACTTGCCCTCCCAACTACAAACCGCTGACGCTGAACTCATTTGATAGGTTGACTTCTCCTTGTCAGCACATGACGTACTTCAATACGCAAACTCTGCACTTTCACAGAGACGATCCGTTCCTGTCGAAGCTGTTTATTAGCACCTTGCAGGGGGTAGCCTTCGAATGGTTCTGCAGTCTGTCTGACGGGTGTATCAATTCATTCAAAGACTTGGAGAGGTTGTTCCTCAACAGGTTTTACGAGAGCGACATGCATGTTAGCATGTCCACACTTATTGAGACCAAGCAAAGGAGGACTGAGTCTGTCTTGCCTTCATCGAACGCTTCAGGAAGCTAGCACTGAAGATGCCCTTCGGAATACCAGACTCAGAACCTATGGATACTTGTCGACATAACTTCCTTCCTACAGTAAAGTTTTGTCTGGGTATACATAAGTATGATACATGGCCCGCTTTCATTGGAGCCACTGATGCTGCTGAAAATAACGTTCCTAACTTGGAACTACTGGGGTTGAAGACACCCAAATCTAAAGACAAGGGCAAGCATCCTCAAACTATCCCTATTCGTGGGGGGAAAAGAAAAAGAAGTCCTGAAAGTTGACACATCCAAAGGAGCTTCCAATTCTCAGGGCGCCTCCGACAAGCCTAAGGAGACTTTCTCCATCGACGAAGACGATGTCATCACCATCTTTCACACATTGACGAAGGGTAATAAACTGACATTGCCTCTACCACGACGTCCTGCAGAGGCGAGCCAACTCAATGATCCCAAGTACTGTCTCTATCATCAATATGTACATCACTCCACCAAGGACTGCATCGTGCTAAAGAAGAATATACAACAGCTTATCGACAGTCAAGTGATCAACCTCAAAGCTGAAGACAAGGTCGTATCTGCTAACATGATCTCTCTTCAGTTTGGCGACTTTCCTTGTCATGCCCCAGACCCAAAATACCGGGGGACGGAGACGGACTTGGCCAGCTACGTATTACGGGTAGAAGAAATACCGAATAATACGATCAATGCTGTAAACTAGACAAGGGGGTGCATACTATATACAAGTCTCGCTAGGGTCACATGACATCTATTGTCTCAATCAATGAATCAAGAAGCAGTAAATAAAGAGCATATATGATAAAGCAGTAAGGCGTCCCAAACGCTCGGTCAAAATGTTCTTGAGATCTGGCTTTACAAAACATAGCCAGATGATATGATAAGGTATACACAATCGCCATCAGCTGCAGTCTGAATTAATTACAATTATGTAAAAGCAAGTGCTAGACAGTCCGACTAACAGGTCGGTGCCAAAACGGCAAAAGTAAAGTAAAGAACAAGACGAGTAGGGAGCCAAGGAACCCACTCGTGGCCTCCTGCGGTCATCCTTCTAGTATTGACCATCTTGAGGGTAGAAGTAAGTTGAGTCCTCGGGAGCTGGCTCTAGATCTGGCCATGCAAAACCAGAGAGGTTAGACCTCCAATAGCAAGCACCACAAAGGAAGCACGACATGAAAGATTAAAACCAGTAATAAGAGTTAAGGATATAAATAAGATAAATAGATCTTTGCCTCTTACTAAGGTACGCCTAGCGTCTTGACACTCCGAACCAACTCCCCAACCAAACAAGGACAGAAGTTGGCCCGTCATGTCAGGACGTTCAGCTTACCTTAATAGTTGGCAAAGTAGGATACAACCCACAATCAAATCAGTTTAAGCGGCCAGGCAATTATTACGGCTTACTACTAGTGAGCTGCAAGTTACCCTGGAACCATGCATTAGGGAATTTCTCAGTTCTTACTATAGACAAACAAGGCTGGTCGATCTAATAATCAGTTGCGCCATGCGGGGAAACGAGTCCCAACGGGACGCTGGTCGATCGGGAAAAGTAAACCGGATACCACTTCCTGCCCGTGTGGTAGATATGCAGTATCCGTGGGAACCAGCCGGCGTGTCGGGACACTATTTGTCCCAAGGATGGCCGTCATGTAAGAACTCGGAAATCCATTCTCTCCGTGCAGTAATTATTTTATTTATCTTAGTTGGCCCTATGTTAATTGAAATCTCATGCCGTGGATCATGAGTATCTCGTATGAGTACTTTCGTACCAGGTACGATATGCGTAACTCTACAACGATGCCAGTACGGTTAGGTTGTAGGTCCTGCATAGCGTAATGCAACAATCAAACCTATCCACGGGATAATCATGCCTTGACAGTAGGATACACGTGCTGCTTTTGTAATACGAAATTAATTATCGGTGCCATAGCACCTACTCAAATTCATGTACATAATTATAAGTTGGAGGTCAGCACGGTTACATTGTCAATGATCGGGATCAGCCAGTCGTTCTCAATGGTTCATACATGAACGTGTCCCATTCAGTACAATAAGACGACTAGCCAGTCTCTAAGTTCTAGACATAGGAACGCATGATCAATATTAAGTCAGGATAACAATCATTGTCAATTCGTGACAAGGCATGGTAGTCAAAAGTTCTATATCAAGAATAAGATAAACTTGCATAAAATAGTTGGTAACATATTCTTGAAGCCACGGAAAAGATCTACAACTTTCATGTTAGAAGCTAGGAGAAATTTGGGCCAGAAAACCGTCAAAAAGAGTATCAAACAATCAAAATCAGCCAAAAATCAGCCTCATGCGGCCATAAATTCTTATGCGGCTCAAAAATGCTCATACGGCCAGAAATGGTCATGCGGCCAGAAATTCTTATACGGCTCAAAAATGCTCATGCGGCCAGACACTATTCATCGTCCCTGCCAGAATCAGGACAGATGAACATAGAAGTTTGACCAAAATTATTTTGGCCATAACTTCCTCAAATAAAGTCAAAATCTAACTTTTCAAAAGCCAAAATTGGGTAGAATTGAATTCTCTACAACATAGAATAATCAAAAAATGGAAATGATGAAGTTTGATAGATCAAAACCCAAGAAAACCGAAAAGGATACAAACTTAGATCTACACAAAACTATCCATGGAAAACAAAAACTACAAGACCTAAACATGTAGAGAAAGAAGAGACAAACACAATGGACTAAAAATAAATGAGGATGCATGAAATCCTCCATGATGTGCAAGATGTACTTGCCTCTCACAAGTGGGTTAGGGTTTGGTGGAGGAGTAAATGTGAATGAATAAAGAGAGAGAATGAAAGAAGAAGTTTTATATCAAGGTCAAGTGCATCTCCACCATCCATCCTACTCCATTAAATCCTAGCCACCCATTCCTTTCTATGTTGAACCAAGCCAAACCAAGTTGGCTTACCATCAACCGAAATGAACCGAGAGCCAAGGAAAAGCAGAAAATAAAATACAGAAAAATAATCAGCATAAAATAAAAGGAATTAATTACTAAATAAATGCATGATAAATCCTGAATAAGTACGGGCAAGTGGTATACGTATAAAAATATGCATTCCGGGAACGGGGAGTGACATCTCTATCCACCTTAGATAAATTCCGTCCTCGAAATTTCAAATCCAAGCAGGTTAGAAATATCAGGGCCAGGCACAAGCAATACAGCGAGCAATCAATCACCCTATGATACCAATCAACCACTAATCTGTAACTATACTATCAATCCATGAAACCAAGCTACTAATCATACGGGGATATGCATGTGGAATCAAGACAATCAAGGCATATGGAAATGAAATATACCTTGTGAGTCAAACAAGTGCGGGTACCGCGATCGGATATCATCCTCCCGCTCCCACGTTGACTCTCCTAAGGAGTGATGGCCCCAAGCAACACGAACAAGGTTAATTGTTCGTTTCTTAAGTATCTTCTTCCTTCGGTCCAAAATGGACACAGACTGCTCCTCATAAGATAGGTTGGTACCCACAACCAGCTCAGAATGATCGAGGATATGACTAGGGTCCGATACATACCTACGTAATTGAGATACGTGAAATACATCATGCACCTCTCTTAACGAAGGCGGAAGGGATAAACGATAAGCAACATCGCCTATCCTATCAAGGATAACAAATGGGCCCACGTATCGCGGACTCAACTTTTTGCGAACACCAAATCTAATGACTCCTCGGGTAGGCAAAATCCACAAGAACACGTGGTCCCCAACAGAAAATTCCAACGGCCTGCGATGCTGGTCTGCCCAATGACGATGCCGATCCTGTGCAACTCGAAGTCGCTCTCTAATTCCCTTAACAACTTCAACTGTCTGAACAATCATCTCTGGTCCCAACATTTTCCTTTCCCCAATATCATCCCATGCCAACGGCGATCTACACTTCTTACCGTATAGTGCCTCGAACGGAGCCATTTGAATACTGGCATGGTAACTATTATTATATGAAAATTCTACTAAGTGCAGGTGACTCTCCCAGGATCCTCCAAAATCTAAAGTGCAGGCTCGTAACATATCTTCTAAGGTCTGAATGGTCCTTTCTGATTGTCCGCCCGTCTGCGGGTGGTAAGCCGTACTGAATCTTAACTTGGTACCTAGGCTCTGATGTAAACTCTTCCAAAAATACGACGTAAAATAGGTATCTCTATCTGACACAATACTGACAGGAACTCCATGTTGCCTGACGATCTGCTGCATATACATCTCTGCTAGCCTTTCTGTAGTCTGCCCTACTCTGAAGAAAAGGAAATGTGCTACCTTTGTAAGTCGATCCACTATAACCCAGATGGCATCCTTACCACTAGGTGACCTCGGTAAGCCAGTCACAAAGTCCATTGTGATGTGCTCCCACTTCCATTCCGGGATAGGAAGTGGCTGTAATAACCTTGTTGGCCTCTGCTGCTCTGCCTTCACTTGCTGACATATCAAGCAACGGGAGACGAATCTAGCTATCTCCCTCTTCATTCCGTTCCACCAAAAATGTTGTTTAATATTCCTGTACATTTTGGTACCTCCCAGGTGAATAGAATACTGAGAACTGTGGGCCTCTGCCATAACCTCCTGTCTGATATCTCCACTAGGCACACATAGACGCGATCCATACCTAAGTGTTCCATCCTCATGAATTCTCATCTCCTTCCGGAGTCCTGACTCACATTCTATCCTGAGCTTCTGAATCCTTGGGTCCTGTGTCTGAGCTGCCTTGATCCTGTCTACCAAGTCAGATTGAACTTGTAGACTAGCCAAGATCCCTACATCTCCAGGAAGTATAACCTCAATGCCCATCTCTCGAAGATCCTCTAAAATCTGCTTCTGTGATGTCAACATGAATGTACTGCCCCTTCTACTGAGGGCATCCGCTACTACATTAGCCTTGCCTGGGTGATACTGAAGCTCTACTTCGTAATCCTTGATCAATTCCAACCATCTCCTCTGTCTCATATTCAGCTCCTTCTGAGTAAAAATATACTTTAAACTCTTGTGGTCGGTGAATATATCTACTCGATCACCGTACAGGTAATGTCTCCAAAGCTTTAAGAAAAATACTACGGCCGCCAACTCCAAATCATGAGTCGGATAATTCTTCTCGTGGTCCCGAAGTTGTCTAGATGCATACGCTATCACCTTCCCATGTTGCATGAGGACACATCCAAGTCCCTTACCTGACGCATCACAATATACAGTAAAACCTCCGGGTCCAACGGGCAATGTAAGTATAGGTGCCGAGATCAATTTCTGCTTCAAACTCTCAAAGGATGCCTGACACTCTGCCGACCAGACAAATGGCACATCCTTGCGTGTCAAACGGGTCATGGGTGCTGAAATTCTTGCAAAATCTGACACGAACCTTCGGTAATATCCTGCCAATCCCAAGAAACTTCGCACATCTGCTACTGTCTTAGGTACTGGCCAACCTTCCACGGCCTCCACTTTCTTAGGATCTACTGATACTCCTGCCCCTGATATGATATGCCCTAGGAATAAAATTCGATCCGACCAAAACTCACATTTACTGAGCTTGGCGTACAATTGGTTTTCTCTCAAAACCTGCAATACCTTTCTGAGGTGACCTTTATGCTCCTTTTCGCTGGCTGAGTAAACGAGAATGTCGTCGAGGAACACAACGACAAATTGATCCAAGTATGGCTTAAAAATACGGTTCATCAAATCCATAAATATTGCTGGAGCATTGGTCAATCCAAACGGCATAACTAAAAATTCGTAATGCCCGTACTTCGACCTGAATGCTGTCTTGGGAATATCCTCCTCCCGAACTCTAACTTGATGATATCCTGACCGAAGATCTATCTTGAAAAATACTCTGGCTCTGCTCAACTGATCAAACAAGTCGTCGATCCTCGGTAGTGGGTACTTGTTCTTTACTGTTGCCGCATTGAGTTTTCTATAGTCAATGCACAATCGGGATGACCCAGCCTTCTTCCCTACAAGTACCACTGGTGCTCCCCATGGTGATTCACTGTCCCGAAAGAACTTCTTCGCCTTCAATTCTTCTATATGCTGGTACACCTTGGCCTGCTCTGAATCTGGCATTCTGTAAACTCGATCCGACACCGGTTCGGTCCCTGGCACCAATTCTATACTGAACTCGACATCTCTCTTCGGTGGTAAACCTGGTAGTTCTTTCAGAAATACATCAAAAAACTCTCCCACTACCCTCGGGACTTGAACTCCTTCCAATGCTGCTACGACTCCGCCTGCCAACTGTTCTGTTCCCGGCCTGACCAAAGCGAACTGTCCCATGCCTGGAATATCAAAAGATACGCTCCCTCTATGGCAATCTATTGTAGCATGACTGTCTTTCAGCCAGTCCATGCCCAAGATAACATCAAAATTTCCCATAGAAAATTCTATCAACCTAGCGGGTAAGGAACACCCGCACACTACGACTCTACATGCTGGAATAATCCTACTAACTTCTGCAAGCCCATTACCAGTGAGTATATTCAACCTCTCTGGCAATGCCTTAAATTCCAATCCTAGTCGTGTTGCAAATCGTGTAGATACAAATGAATGTGATGCTCCTGAATCAAACAATACTACCGCGGGAGATGAGGAGACGAGAACGTTACCTGCCACAACGTTTCCCGATGCCAATGCCTCCTCCAAGGACAGATTGAACGCCTGCCCTTGGCCTCCATGCTGATTTCCCTGCTGCGGCCCTACCTGGTGTTGCTGCTGGCCCTTGCCTCGATAATGCTGGAGTGGTCTCTGGTGTTGCTACTGTATCGGCGGTCCCTGCTGCCGAAATATCTGAGCTTGTGTCAATAACGGGCGTTGAGCCAACGGTTTTACTGCTACTGCTGGCCCTCGATACTGGCCTGCCCCTGGTGTGTAGAGTGTGAAAATTATGACACACTGACATAAGACTCAATCAAAGTCACACGCTCAAAGATATATGCTCAGTTAAAACCATACGCTCATGGCCATACGCTCAGTCATGGCCATACGCTCATCCAAAGGCCGTACGCTCAGTAAATATTTTATTATTTCTTGAGATGACAGCACAGTATGTCATTTAATAAAGGATGAATCTGACACTTTGTCTTTCGTGCAAAGACAGCTGTCCAATGAAAACTAGCCGTCGTATTGGTTTTCGAAGAGTCGGTTTTGTCTTTTACGAGGACAGCTCAGCAGCCTTCATAAATGCAAAGGCCATCATTACTGTTAGTTTTGACAGTCTGTCAACCATCATATCCGCAGTCACGACGCTCGAGAAGATTTTGTCAGTTATTGGAAGATACGGCGTATCAAAGAGGATTGATGATGGCCACGTGTCTACTTATTCAAACATACGACCCAGCCAATTGAGCGTATGGACTTCACATGACTCCTTGCCAGCCAATTGAGCGTATGGACTTCACATGACTCCTTGCCAGCCAATTGAGCGTATGGACTTCACATGACTCCTTCCCAGCCAATTGAGCGTATGGACTTCATACGACTCCTTGCCAGCCAATTGAGCGTATGGACTTCATACGACTCCTTACTAGCCAATTGAGCGTATGGACTTCATACGACTCCTTGCCAATCAAATGAGCGTATAGATTCCATACGACTCCTCATCAATAAAGTGAGCGTATCAGCTTTATATGGTTCTACGCTGTCCAAGTTAGCGTATGACTCTTCTTCAAAGGCAGCGTATAGCAGCAGCAGTTGTATCCAAAATGACTTTCAACGTGCAGTCAACACACGTTCTCACGTGTTCTGTACTCAGTTATCCACTTCTTCATAAGTTATGCAACGTGGCATTCATGCCATCAATCTCTCCTGAATGTACTCCATTATTTTCAACCGCACGTTAATGTGTCTCCATTAGAATTTGCCACGCGTCCCTGCAGTTATGCACACGTCCAGTAACTACTTGAGCGTATGCTTAAGGACAGTTATCTTGAACTCTATAAAAAAGAGTTTCTTCATCTTCATCAGACTACAGTCATTGTTAGAGAGAACAGAGAGATTACCCAGTTGCTGTCCAAATTCTTCAAGGTTCGAGTGTTCTTCATCGCATCGTCCAAGGGATAAAGTAATCGTCTTCTAGATTAGATTCCTACAGTTGTAATTTTCTCAGATACAAAATAAATAAAGTGAATTTATTTATGGAAAACATGGTGCTGGTAGGGCAGGAAATGGTTGCACTGGCCCTCCTGGTCTCAAACTCATGGGGCAAGTGGAAATCCGGTGATCCGGACTCCCACATACCAAGCATAACCCATTAAATGCCCGACATATATTCTTAGTGTGTCCTGCCTTCCCACAATAAGTGCAACCCGCGGGTGGCTGCTGATTCTTCCTCTGCTGCTGTTGCTGTCTGGCTGGTGGTGCTGGCCCTCGCACCGCCACATCATGAATACGGACGCCAGGGGACGGTGCTGTCGATCGGGGTGCTGCTCCCCCTCCTCCTTCCATCTGGTTGTGAGACCTCTTCTGGCCCCCAGCCCTAGTCGCCATCCTCTGGATAGTGATCTCATACCTTCGGGCCGCCGTCAGTACCTCATCAAAAGTCTGGTAGTTATGCCCCTCTATCAGTTGCAAAAGTTCAAGAAGAAACCCTTGTTGAAACCTCATGGCCCTCTGGCTCTCCGTGGCTACCATCTCCGGGGCAAACCTACTCAATCTACAGAACTCTGCTGCATAAGCATCTACGGTCTTCCCAGCCTGCTTGAGGCTGATGAACTTCTGCTGTAGCTCGAATTGAGCTACCACTCCATAGTACTTGGTCTTGAATCTGGTAGAAAAATCATCCCATGCAATAGGACGCCTGGCACCTACTTTCTCTGATTCCCACCAATCACGGGCAAGATCCTGGAGTAACAACTTTACTTGGTCCACTTGCTCCTCCGCTGGAACTTTGGCTGCCTTCAAAATGGCCTCAATATCCTTGAGCCACGTATCTGCTGTGATAGCATCTTCCGTACCTTCGAAACGTCGGGGGTTGTACTTACAGAATCGGGTCGACGCTCTTGAATCAGTCCTCACTCCTCTTTCTAATGCCGTCTGCAAGCCTTGATTAAGTAACACATTCTGCTCTTGTTGCTGAGCATGCATCTGTTGTTGGACCAACATCTGATGTTGCTGCATGGCCATCATCCCTCTGATGATCTCTAGGAGGGCTGGTGTATCTACTGCCCCCGGAGTGGACAGAATCATCGGTGAGATCGGAACCTCCGGATATTGCGGCCCAACGGCTGGCTCTACTATCACCTCTGCTTGGACGTGCTCTTGGGGAAGCACTGGCCCTTGCTGCTGACCAGCATGGTCCTGCTGCTCCGGTTGTTGCTGCTCTGACGCGGACGAGGAGCCTCTAATACAAGGGACAAAAGAACAATCAAACGACCGGACAGGAAAGATCAACGAAGTCAAGGGATACCGGGATGGCAAGATGGGATCGAGACCAACGAATCATGAGATCAAAGAAAGAATCATGTGTGATTGAGACCTCCTATAAAATAAAGGCACCCCACAAGTCTGAAAACAGACCTGCATGGGCCACCACTAAAACCTTGTCATGCCCCAGACCCGAAATACCGGGGGACGGAGACGGACTTGGCCAGCTACGTATTACGGGTAGAAGAAATACCGAATAATACGATCAATGCTGTAAACTAGACAAGGGGGTGCATACTATATACAAGTCTCGCTAGGGTCACATGACATCTATTGTCTCAATCAATAAATCAAGAAGCAGTAAATAAAGAGCATATATGATAAAGTAGTAAGGCGTCCCAAACGCTCGGTCAAAATGTTCTTGAGATCTGGCTTTACAAAACATAGCCAGATGATATGATAAGGTATACACAATCGCCATCAGCTGTAGTCTGAATTAATTACAATTATGTAAAAGCAAGTGCTAGACAGTCCGACTAACAGGTCGGTGCCAAAACGGCAAAAGTAAAGTAAAGAACAAGACGAGTAGGGAGTCAAGGAACCCACTCGTGGCCTCCTGCGGTCATCCTTATAGTATTGACCATCTTGAGGGTAGAAGTAAGTTGAGTCCTCGAGAACTGGCTCTAGATCTGGCCATGCAAAACCAGAGAGGTTAGACCTCCAATAGCAAGCACCACAAAGGAAGCACGACATGAAAGATTAAAACCAGTAATAAGACTTAAGGATATAAATAAGATAAATAGATCTTTGCCTCTTACTAAGGTACGCCTAGCGTCTTGACACTCCGAACCAACTCTCCAACCAAACAAGGATAGAAGTTGGCCCGTCATGTCAGGACGTTCAGCTTACCTTAATAGTTGGCAAAGTAGGATACAACCCACAATCAAATCAGTTTAAGTGGCCAGGCAATTATTATGGCTTACTACTAGTGAGCTCCAAGTTACCCTGGAACCATACATTAGGGAATTTCTCAGTTCTTACTATAGACAAACAAGGCTGGTCGATCCAATAATCAGTTGCGCCATGCGGGGAAACGAGTCCCAACGGGACGCTCGTCGATCAGAAAAAGTAAATCGGATACCACTGCCTGCCCGTGTGGTAGATATACAGTATCCGTGGGAACCAGCCGGCGTGTCGGGACACTATTTGTCCCAAGGACGGCCGTCATGTAAGAACTCGGAAATCCATTCTCTCCATGCAGTAATTATTTTATTTAGCTTAGTTGGCCCTATGTTAATTGAAATCTCATGCCGTGGATCATGAGTATCTCGCATGAGTACTTTCTTACCAGGTACGATATGCGTAACTCTACAACGATGCCAGTACGGTTAGGTTGTAGGTCCTGTATAGCGTAATGCAACAATCAAACCTATCCACGGGATAATCATGCCTTGACAGTGGGATACACGTGCTGCTTTTGTAATACGAAATTAATTATCGGTGCCATAGCACCTACTCAAATTCATGTACATAATTATAAGTTGGAGGTCAGCACGGTTACATTGTCAATGATCGGGATCAGCCAGTCGTTCTCAATGGTTCATACATGAACGTGTCCCATTCAGTACAATAAGACGACTAGCCAGTCTCTAAGTTCCAGACATAGGAACGCATGATCAATATTAAGTCATGATAACAATCATTGTCAATTCGTGACAAGGCATGGTAGTCAAAAGTTCTATATCAAGAATAAGATAAACTTGCATAAAATAGTTGGTAACATATTCTTGAAGCCACGAAAAAGATCTACAACATTCATGTTGGAAGCTAGGAGAAATTCGGGCCAGAAAATCGTCAAAAAGAGCATCAAACAATCAAAATCAGCCTCATGCGGCCAGAAATTCTTATGCGGCTCAAAAATGCTCATGCGGCCAGAAATAGTCATGCGGCCAGAAATTCTTATGCGGCTCAAAAATGCTCATGCGGCCAGAAATGGTCATGCAGCCAGAAATTCTTATACGGCTCAAAAATGCTCATGCGGCCAGAAATAGTCATACGGCCATAAATTCTTATACGGCTCAAAAATTCTCATGCGTTCAGACACTATTCATCGTCCCTGCCAGAATCAGGACAGATGAACATAGAAGTTTGACCAAAATTATTTTGGCCATAACTTCCTCAAATCAAGTCGAAATCTAACTTTTCAAAAGCCAAAATTGGGTAGAATTGAATTCTCTACAACATAGAACAATCAAAACATGGAAATGATGAAGTTTGATAGATCAAAACCCAAGAAAACCGAAAAGGAGAAAAACTTAGATCTACACAAAACTATCCATGGAAAACAAAAACTACAAGACCTAAACATGTAGAGAAAGAAGAGACAAACACAATGGACTAAAAATAAACGAGGATGCATGAAATCCTCCATAATGTGCAAGATGTACTTGCCTCTCACAAGTGGGTTAGGGTTTGGTGGAGGAGTAAATGTGAATGAATGAAGAGAGAGAATGAAAGAAGAAGTTTTATATCAAGGTCAAGTACATCTCCACCATCCATCCTACTCCATCAAATCCTAGCCACCCATTCCTTTCCATGTTGAACCAAGCCAAACCAAGTTAGCTCACCATGAACCGAAATGAACCGAGAGCCAAGGAAAAGCAGAAAATAAAATACAGAAAAATAATCAGCATGAAATAAAAGTAATTAATTACTAAATTAATGCATGATAAATCCTGAATAAATATGGGCAAGCGGTATACGTATAAAAATACGTATTCCGGGAACGGGGAGTGACATTCCTCCTACAGAAGTCCTAGACGGCGTGGTCCCGATCCCCAAGGCGACGATGGAAGTCATCAACCTACCACCAGCTCGCTACTCGACTTTGGTCCCACTCACAACTGAACGTGGTGAGATCATGTGGGTCCACCCAGACCTTGTCCAAGAAGTGACACAGGGGGTAGCGCCTCCCAAAGCAAGAAAGGACAAGAAACTCAAGCCATGCCATATGGTAACCTCCCCCATCTAAGAGGTTCTATCTGGCGAGACGCGATCAGGAAAGACTTATCTTCGAACATACGATCCCGTACAAGAAGAAGCAGTACCTCCTCAAGCTCCTGCTGTCCCCACAAGCTCAGAAGCCAGTCCGTCCAAGCCTCAAACCACGGACAAATCCAAGCAGAAGGAGACGCAGTTTGACAAATCTCTAAACATGCCAGCTCCCGAAGGCATGGATCGGCCCTACGATATACTGGCTCAGCTAGCCAATGCACCTGCCAGGTTGTCTATGTTCGATCTATTACGACTCTCCAAAGAAACACGAAAGGC
The DNA here is from genome assembly GCA_029216955.1 of Iris pallida. Lineage (NCBI taxonomy): Eukaryota > Viridiplantae > Streptophyta > Magnoliopsida > Asparagales > Iridaceae > Iris > Iris pallida. Next base: position 23,860 of record JANAVB010009059.1, on the reverse strand, counting down.
CTTAAGCGAGGCATTGCTACATGCCGACTCTTACCTCACTGAAGTTAAAGCTCCCGCTGAAGATCCTGTCTCCTGTCCCCACTGCCACAGTACCATGGAAGTAGTGCCCAACATCACCTTCTCACAGGAGGACATGCTACTCAAAAATAATCGTCACAATAGACCCCTGTACTATACAGGGTATATCGGGGTGATCAAGGTGGACCGTATGCACATCGATCCAGGATCCTCTCTCAGTATCATTCCTAAAAGCCTGCTTCAAATCCTAGAAATCCCTCTACACAAGCTATCCACAACCAACACAACTATCATGGCTTTTAATGCTGGCCGAAGCCATCTGCTGGACAAGATCCGTCTCAAATGTCAGATCGGTGATCTCCGAACGGAGGTTTCCTGCTATGTGATCGATGCCAATGTATCCTACAACGTCTTGTTGGAACATCCATGGATACACAAGAACATGATCGTTCCTTCCACACTTCACCAGTGCTTCATGTACGTCAACCGCGACGGCTTCGTAAAGACGGAGTTTGCCGTTGTTGATCCTTTCAAAGGCATTGAAGCTTACTATGGAGATTCGATACTTTACCAATCTCAACCCCCAAGGATGACGACAATGAAGCTGACAATGAAGCTGAAGCAAGTCCATCCTCCAATGATGGTCCTCTGATTATCCGAGTCAAAGGACGTACTACTCTAGAAAGAAGAACCCTGACATGGTCAAGCCACTGACCATCACTCTCAGCAAGACACCCCGGGAGGAACCTACTGATGCCCGTCCCACCAATCCTGAAGAATTACCCTACGTGGTGAACTCGGCCAAGACTGTGGATCCTCTTCCAGATGATGATCCTCTCAATGAGTATATCAATACTCATAATAATGTACCTTTAGCAGATGATGTTATCCCTGAAGAAGAACTTGCGTATTTCCTTAGTAAAGATTTATCTTTGAATTACTTCGATGTCTATCAGTCTGTAAACTACTACATAGATATAATATACGCTCTAGAGAACTGCATAGGACCACACCTCTGCATGTCGGTCACAACACCTTACCTGCGGGAAAAAGTTTGCCCTGAAGATATCCTCTACTTCATCGTTTCCGCCAGAAAGAAAGATGAAGAGCTAATCATCTTCGTCGTATAATTGGCGAGAGAAAGTTCGTTCTAGACTCTACTTCTCCCAAGCACAACACAGAAGCTGACTATGACTCCGGAAAAATGTAACTTTTTTGGTATAGTTGGCAGGCCAAGAATATCATCCAGAATATGGGATATGACATTAAAAGCGACAAAGGGCTAAATTACGGCCAAGGACGACGGTTGCCAATATGACACTTTGCTCCCCCCGGCAAACCCGAAAACTACTATCAACGAAGCGGTATTGGTTTGGGCTATGTCTCTCATCCAACAACTCCCGAAAGATCAGATAATGAAGCAGATCGTTGTTCTCATTCTTCTGATTCCTCCCTCTGGGACTCACTCCAGCATCGGCGACATGTTCAAAACAACTCTGTCCGTCAACATGGTTTCTGCCGACCAAATTACAGACGGTGTCCAATCAATCGAACTCGAATAATGGGCTCAAAAGATGGACACCAGGTAGGAGCTGTGCTTCGAACAACAGAAACCACCTACCGAAGACAAAGTCATCCAAGTCAATCTAGGAGATGAAGCATCCTTCAAACCAATCTTCATCAGCAAAAGCCTATCTGGCGATGAATGCCAATCTCTTATACAGCTTATAAGAGAATACATCAACGTCTTCGCATGAAGCTATGAAGACATGCCAGGCTTGGACCCTAAAGTCGCCGTGCACCGCCTGAAAATTTCGTCTAAAGCTAAGCCAGTGAAGCAGCAACAACAACGATTCCGACCAGACGTCATGGAAGCCATCGAGAATGAAGTCAAGAAGCTTATTGCTAGTAGATTCATTCGAGAGGAACAACACCTAGACCGGGTTTCCAACATCGTTCCAGTCATGAAAAAGAACAAAAAATTTCGAGTCTGTATCAACTACCGTGATTTGAACTCTGCATGCCCGAAAGACGAGTTCTCCCTACCGATCACTGACGTAATGATCGACAATACTTACGGCTTGAGCGGATGTCCTTCATGGATGGGTTCTCAGGCTACAACCAGATCAAGATGTACCCCGACGACGAGAAGCACACATCTTTTCGAACACCGTTGGGGGTATACTGCTATACGGTGATGCCCTTCGGATTAAAGAATATAGGGGCAATATACCAGCGAGCTATGAACACAATTTTTTACGATCATTTGTGCAAAACTATGGAGTGCTACGTAGACGATATCGCAGTCAAAAGTCGTCTCAAGGGCAGCCACCTCCAAGACTTAAGAACGATGTTCGAACTAATGCGTGCACACCAACTCAAGATAAATCCAACCAAGTCTTTCCTGGGAGTCTCCAGCGGCAAGTTCCTTGGTTTCGTCATCACTTCAAAGGGTATACACCTGGACCCGGAGAAAGTAAAGGCTATTCTCGACATGCACCCTTCAAGAAACCTCAAAGAGCTACGAGGACTACAAGGAAGGCTAGCCTACATCAAACGATTCATTTCGAACCTCTCTGGAAGGTGTCAACCATTCACTCAGCTCATGAAGAAAGGCATATCTTTCGTCTGGACTGAACAATATCAACGCACATTCGACGACATAAAGGCGTATCTTACAAGCCCTCCAGTATTGGTTGCTCCAATAATGGGGAAGCCCTTCTTACTATATATTCGCGCTATGGATAATTCCTTTGGCGCCCTCTTAGCTTAGAAGAATGAAGACGGCCATGAGTAGGCAATCTACTACCTCAGCCGCACAATGGTGGGTGCCGAGCACAGATATACACCGGTGGAGAAGGAATACCTCGCACTAGTATTTGCCATCCAGAAGACACGCCACTATGTGTCTGGGTAGACCATCCATATTATATCTAAAGTCAACCCTCTCAGAATACTCATGACTAAACCGGGCTCTCTCAATTCCCGTTTAGCTACATGGGCAATGCTGTTGACTCCGTACGATATGATCTTCGTTCCTCAGAAGGCAGTAAAAGGCCAAGCATTAGCTGATTTTCTAGCAGCTCACCCGGTGCCGGAGTCGTCCAAACTCTACGACGAAATCCTCGACAAAGTGGTGGAGTCTAACACTGCAACCGAACAAATCCCTATTTGGCGAATGTTCTTCGACGGTGCATCAAGAACAGGACCCAAAGGGAATATCGTGGCTGGAGTACGTGTCATGCTCGTGTCACCTGATCATCTGGTTATACACCGTGCATATTCTTTCATGGAATTATGTACCAACAACGTGGCCGAATATAATGCCCTAATAATCGGCCTACAACTGGCGAAGCAATTGGGAGTTGACTATCTAGAGGCTTACGGCAATTCCAAGCTAATAGTTAGTCAGGTCTGAGGGGATTACGAAGTTTGCCACGAAGATCTCATCCCCTACCACAGAGCACCAATCGAGTTGGCATCTACTTTTGCTGGATTCTTCATCGAGCACGTACCTCGACTACAGAATATAGAGACAGATGCTCTAGCCGGTCTCGCTGCTTTCTTGATCGTTCCTACCAATACTAAGCAGTCGATCACAGTATCTGGTCGAGAACTATTCTGTGTGAAAGATGCCTTGCATATTCATCATAGTTACGCAGCAGAAACAAACGTCGATGCTAAAGATTGGAGATTTTCCTTCATAGACTACGCTGTCTATGGAATCCTCTTCGAGGACCCGATGGAAGCAGTATCCATCCAAAGGCGATCCCTCATATTTTACTACGACACAGCTACTAAGATGCTGTACCGACGCTCTTACGACGGGCTACTGTTACGATGCTTATCAGATATAGAAGCCAAGCATGCACTCTGGGAGGCTCACGATGAAGTTTATGGTGTACATCAACCAGGCCCCAAATTATAAGATCGCCTCAAACGAATGGGTTATTACTGGCCCACAATGATAGAGGATGTTGTTGAATATGCAAAGAAGTATAGAGCTTGCCAGTTCCACGTCGACTTCATTCATCAACCTTCGGAGTTTCTACACCCGACGGTAGTATCTTGGCCATTTAAAGCCTGGGGTATGGATGTCATAGGACCAATCAGCCCGCCATCCTCCAAAGGATATCGGTTCATCCTAGCTATAACCGATTACTTCTCCAAATGGGCGGAAGCTATACCGCTCACCGAAGTGAAGACGTCAAACGTGATCTGTTTCATCAAATATCACGTCATCTACCGCTTCGGCCTACCTCACAGGATCATCCATGATAATGGTCCATAGTTCGCAAGCCATGCATTCTATCGGTTCTACGATAAGAATCGAATCCAAAACGTAGCCTCTACTGCCTATAATCCAGCGGCTAATGGGCTAGCAGAAGCCTTCAACAAAACCATCATCAAACTTCTCAAGAAGTTTGTGTCTTCAAACAAGCGTGATTGGAACGAGAAGCTCGGTGAATGTCTATGGGCCTATCGCACAACGGTCCGGACTCCAACAGGCAGTACATCATTCTCTCTGGTTTATGGGAGCAAAGTAGTTTTTCCCTTGAAATATAGATTCCTTCTCTTCGAGTAGCCCTAGCCAGCGAGCTGACTACTGAAGAAAGCTATCGTCTGCGACTCCAAGAGCTCGAAGCGCTAGACGAAAAATGCTTATTAGCTTAACAGCATATTGAGCTATACCAAGCACGCCTTTCCAGAGCTTTCAACAAAAAGGTGAAGGAAAGGATCTTCCAGGTCGGCGATCTGGTCCTAGCAGTGAGAAGACCGATGGTCATGATGCACAAAACAAAAGAAAAATTCCAGCCTAAATGGGAAGGTCCATTCATCATAGAATCGATGTATTCTAACGGTGCGTACCGACTGACCAAGCCTGACGGTGACTTGCTCATGATGCCTATCAATGGCAAGTTCCTGAAGAAGTACTATGTGTAACCTCTTTTACATAATGTTCACATATGTTCAGTCATGTAAATATACAGTGCGATGTTTATATGATTCAAAAAAAAACTAACTAACTATTATCCGTATTTCAAGAGTCTTGAATACGCCCTGGATAATAGGTCATCTAAATATTTTCCCAATGGAATCATTTCCGTTTTTGACTCTGTCCAAACTCGGTTTGACGAAAACAAATCACGTCCTTATTACCTCTGAATTGTTTTCAGATAACCTCTGAGCAAAGCATTCATCAAAGATAGTAATGTCCATACTACCTCTGAACTATCCACTCCTCCCTAATGCTATATATCTTTCCACGTCCATATTATCTCTGGTCAGATATAGAATTTTCTTTGCTATTACGTCCATATTACCTCTACTAGCAGCTTCATTTAACTTATTATCTATATTCGAATCATTCGAATATAAAACGGATAATAGGTCCATCTACTAGCGGCTTCATTCAACTAATTATCTATATTCGAATCATTCGAATATAAAATGGATAATAGGTCCACATAAAATTTCCCCAGCGGAATACCCATCAGAAATGTCCTTACTACGTCCACATTACCTCTAGAATCGATGTTTCACAAAACCACATTCACTTCTGAAAAGATTCTTTATTCGGTACTTAAAACGTCTATCGAAAGATAGAAAAAGGGTACAAGAGCCGTATGCGGCCACGTCAACACCACGATCTCGCAGCCTGTACTTAAAATGTCCTTACTACGTCCACATTACCTCTAGCATGCGGCCACGTCAACACCATGACCAACCCACGATCTCGCAGCCTGTATGCGCCTACATCCTATGCGCCCAAAGTAGGACTATGCGCCCACATAAGAACCATCGTGTTTTCTCATGTGGGCGCATAACATCATTCCAGCTAAAGAACAACTATAAAAGGGGGGCCCCATCCTTCTTCAAACACAGAGGACGGAGAGTATTTTCAAGAGCCAAATTGCTGCACTTCTTGCCAGTGAGCCGAGAGTTAGCAATTTTCTTAGGTTTTCTCCCACTTTTGTAATCGGAGTGTCAACGGAGTAAATGAGCAACTGCCGCTCGATCTCCATCATCCCATTCCCCAGAATTCTTTTTTGTACTCGGGGATCCTCAGTGCAGGATCTCTCAGGCGTACTCGATTTGTGGTACCTTACGTCAATAAAAGAAAAGACAGTATTTTCTTCTTCTTTTTTTGTGTGTATCCACAATGTGTATAATAGTGTTATAATGAGTAGATTGATTTTTTTTTTATGATTTCTAAGGCTTAGATGGCTGACTACCGCTATCCATAACAGCTTAGCCGTGTGTGATTCGATTCATACCTGATTATTTAGGAGCGGGTCGCGACACATTTTTATACGCGTGCCCAAAAAAGACTAAAAATAGACAAAGGTTAAAAATGACATCAATTATGGAATAAAATAATCAAAACTAAAGAAAACTGAATTACATACTTACTAAAAATCACAAAAATGAAATCCAAGTCTGTATCTTACCGTATGATTCGACGTCATATGGTAACACGACACACATAAATCGAAACACGTTAGAACGATCCAATATTAACAATTATACATCAAAATTGGCTAAATTTTGATATGGAACTATCGACACTCTCAGATTTCGGACCGAGCTCTGGATTTCAAAATCAGTATACAATACGGAATGAATTTATGAAATGAGCAAGTTTCATGCACGCGGCTTTAGTTTTCGAACGGAGGAACAAATGATAATTTTATCAGATAAAAATTTACATAGAGTTAAATATAACAGTATGGAATAATGAAGAAAAACTAAAAATTCAATGGCCAAGTTATGGGCATACGAACGTAAGCCTTCGCAGTAAAATAAAAATATAGCACAACAAATAGTCAATTCTTGCATGGAATTGATCTAGCAAATGAAGTAATTTGTGGTTGAAAATTTGTAGAGAAATAAAGGGTTATACCTATTTCCCATAGGAGTAAATAGTTCGATGATCAAATGGTCGGATCTTCAAGGATTTGATCCAAAAGTTGGGGTCTCGAAGCAGAGTTTCTACAATGAAATTAACACTTTTATAATCGAATTTTGTGAGCAGAATTGATCTAGCAAACTTCCACGATTTGTATTGGAATTTAACATGAAGCTAGAGGATTGTATCAAGATTGCACCAAAAGTGTCAGATCGTAAAATATGCAACAAGCAAGTGGGGATTTGATCCCAAAGTCTGCTAAGGAAAATGAGCGTTTTAAATTAAAATAGACAGTTCATGGAGTAAACTTTGGCGATCAAATTAATTTATCAATTATTTATAATTTTGAGTAAAAAATTACATGGAAGGAAGAGATCATACCAGTTCTCCATTGGCTCAATCTTACCTAATTTTGACAGAATAAGGAGATCGAGATATTGCTCCGAAGTTGGCGCTTCTAAATAGAGGAGACCTCGTGCATCACATCGGGATCGAGAAGTATTGGTGGGATTAGAGAAGGATTGGGGCATATCCAATCGTCAAGGTTGTGACGGTGGAGCTCGTCGGATCCGGCTGCGTACAAAGGATATCCTGACAGTAACCGTCGACTAGGATTAGTTGTGTCTACCGATAGATCGACCTTGAAAAGATCGACGATGCGGGAAGGTTAGTCATTGAAGGTTGGCAAATTGGACTGGAATGTGGCAGAGAGCAGAGGCTCCGTTTAGCCCAATGATTATATCATGTTTTTGAATATGGCTAATCAATTAAGTTACATTATGATATCACTAATAGTCATGAAATCACGATATTGTTGGCATTGTCCTAATGTGCATACATATTATTATGCATATTGTTGTGTTTGTCTAACATGTTTTGCGGATAAGCAGTAAGTAAGATCGAACGTGGACTTTTGCTATAAAAAATTTGTGACGGACCAAAGACAATGTTATAGCAGAAGATTTCTCTGGACCGTCCAACGACATCTCCGGGACCTTGTACTCGTGGGGCTCGATAACGAAGACCCCAAAAGATATTCATATTTCTAAATCTGTTTATCTTTGGATGAATGTCGTCAGAAGAAAAAGTCATGATTCAAGAAGCCTGCAGCCTACTGATGTATTTATTTTCTTTTATATTTTATATTTTATTTGAGTCTAGGACTTATATAAGTCGTACTCGCACTTGGCAACTAGAGTACTCAAGTCCACTAAAAAAATAACCTACCTAAACCCAGATCAAACCCAATACTCACGTTCGGCCTAAACCATATACCTAACCAAATCCAAATAGCCAAAAAAACCAAAAACTATGACAACATCCTTCTGAACGGAGGCAGATCGAAATTGGGTCGAACTCGTTACGGGATCGAACTCGGTCAGCTTGATTTGGTATTCCTAAAAACTTGGTCTTACACCTGGCCAGGAGCTCAACATTCGAATTTATGAACGTTGGTGACCGAACTCTGCCCGAACTCAGTCTTCTCAACATCCTATAAATAGACCATCATTCCTCTTCATTTTCACCAATCAATTCATTCTCAATCTTCTATCAAACTTTCATATATTTTCTTCTGAGCTATAATCTTTTCATCTACAAAGAAACAACTTCCAAGCCTCGACGTGGCAAGTTCGAGTCGGTTAGAAGTTGTTCGAGTTGTACAAAGCTTGAAAAAAATCCAAGATTGCTCTTTCGTTAAAGAAGTGCAAAGTCGTCGTGTCTTTCGGATCAAAGCACGATGTGTAAGAAGTCGCAAGCCATTCGGATCAAAGGTTGTGTTTAACTTGATAGTGGATTCAACACCGGAAAAGAGTTCTCGGGATTGGAATAGTCCTCTCAGAGGGAGACCATTATAAAATCTCGGTGTCATTTGATTGCTCTTATTGCTTTACTTACTTGCAATATTTTATATTCCACATACTCTTATTATTGCTTGCATAATAAATATATATTCAGTCATACTTATATTTTTAGTTGGTAAATATTGTTCACACAAACTACATTCACCCCCTATATTTTTAGGAGGAGATCGGATCGAATTTCTTGATCCAAAAAATTGGAATTGAATGAGAATTAAATTTCTCACTTTCACTTTTATAAGTGAACAAATTTATAATTGCAAATTAAATTCTTAAATTACAAAACTTATTCATTTTTAAAATTTATTTGAACTTGAATTTGATTTTCCCTGTTGGTGCTCTTGCTCCTTGACATGAAGAGAGCTTGCTCTCAACATGCTTAGTAAAGTTTAGTCCCACATTGGAAAAGCACCATGATTTATCTCAACATATATACTCACATGTATTATTGGGATATGCACATGGGGTGGTGACCCTAAGGAGGGAACCATGTGGGTGATTTTACTAAGAGGTAAGGATAAGGCTCCAAGAAAAGTATTCATGCTTTTTGCTCTTGGAAAATTAATGTCCATTGGGGCTAAGCCCCGTAGGGGCTTAGCGACTCGGACTCGGACTCAGACTCGGACTCGGACTCAGGCTCATGAGGCATAATATGACATTTTGTTGGCGCACTTTGCACTTAGCACGTCAGCATCGTCGCTAGGCGCATAGTGCACTTAAGTTGCACTCATTGCGTGAGCCAGCAGTTGCGCTCGGTTGCGCGGGTGCACGGGCACGTAGGTTGTGCCAGTTGTGCCATCTTGCGCTGGTTGCGCCGCGTGTGCAGCGTGCGCAGTGCGTGCAGTACGCACAGTGTGCGCTGGTTGTGCTGATGGCGGATGCACAATTCGCTCAATTGGTGCAACCCATACGGATTATGGTTGTCCACGTTCTGACTAATTTGTAGCGTGGTCCTTGCTATTTGGGGGTCTGTGTAATGCCCCACTCCGTACGAGGCATTTGATTTGGCTTGTTGGATGCGATCAGAATGTTAGACTATGACTTGGGATGGAGATCAGGAGAATTGAGACTGATGCAGTCTCTCTTTGCTGGCTAGACGGAATGGATGTTGGAACGTGGCTCGCTGGTGGAGCTACGCTTAGTGGGAATATGGGAAATCGAAACAGGAAGACCCTTTATGCAGGTGAGTGGAACCGTCCTCCCTCTTCCTTACTCCTTCATGGTTTAATAAAATGGAGTATTGAATTGCTAATAATATGTCCTTAATGTCCCATACCTTGGATGCTGAATAATTGTGATGCTTTAGTTGCTAAATCGATAGAGATGCTTATGCTAAGAAATCGTTGAATGAACGATACATGAACATTGAACTGCTGAATGAATCACACTTGAACTGCTAATGTGACTTGATACCTGAGAATGAAATGCTAAAGTCCCTTGAAATGAATTGATAACGTCCCTTCTGTTAATGCTGCGTGAATGATACATGAGAAATGAACTGGCTATGTTATTAACACAAAGAACTGAATGAAATAATAGAATCATGTACCTTCTGTATAACTGTTGCTGTTACCTATTTTCTTATAAACAATGAAATGAATGATATTGTTCCTATGAGATGAATGAGATGCTATATATTCCTTGGGAATTGAATGATGTGAGATTTTGCAAAGAATGAATTGATGTGAAGGTATGATGGGGCTTGGGATCGCTGAGATCACCAAGTGAAATAATGGTAATGTTGGAAATGAATAAGTCATTGAGTACGATAATGATGAGGTGAGAAAATACATTGTGGCCTTTACTTTTTTTTAATATCTTACCAAGCGACTTCGAACACGATCGAGTCGGACACACATTCGCATGGTCATGGACAACTTGTATACAAGGTATTGTGTCCTCGTACGGTTCCTAGGGCCCTGGGGACCGATTAGGCCTAGGAAGAAATATAGCATGCTTTGGTAGCATGATTGCTATCGGGACATTCATTTCGGGCTTGCAACCCGGGTGAATGGTGCGTCGATACCCTTGAAGTCCTATATAGCAAGTCCAAAATGGTGTATAACACCAGTGGTCATGTAGTCAGGGTACATGCTAATGAATGTTTTGTGCAGGCAGAGTAAGTATATTGCCTAACCTGTATTTGATGCAGGAACGAGGAGTCGACTATCGGTAAGAAATCACTTAAATGTGATATATGCAATATATTTATGCTGGTTCAACTTGCCTTCTTAACATGCTAAACAAAATGGTGCTATAATATTGCCTTTCAAATGGTAACCTTCTTAACATGTTAAATTCAGTATGTCAACATGTTGTCTTGCTATGAAACTGCTTAAACATAACTTATATGCTAAGTGATGCCTTCTATGAGAATTGTCATAACATGTTCAAGATGTTAGTATTAACGATGCTTCAATGTTGCCTTTTGATGATAACACCAAGTATGCTATAATAATGCCTTCACATGTACGCTGCTAAGAATATGTTTACATACTTTACTATAAATATTGCCCATGAACTGTAAACTAATGCTAGGCCCCAAGTAGAAAGATCATTCTAATAAATACTTGCTAAAATTGACCAGTTAGTGTTGGTTTAGGCGAGTGGGTTAGATTCTTCTCGCCAGTACATAGATGATGTACTGACCTACGTTTGTGGGTAGGTGTTCGTGCTTGGGAAGTTTCTGTACACGAAGATTGGCTTGATCGGTCTCGCGACATCGAAGATTTGTTGGGCATACATAAGCTCTCCTTTCAAAAGATGATGTCTTCTGTTTATAAATGGCATAATGTATGGAACATTGTAATCAGTTGTAATAGTGAGTTGTAAGCCAAGTTGGTATATCGAGTTGTAATCCAATTTATCAAAGTATCAAATGTAAACTTTATGGCTTCTATTCAGTTGGCTATCAATGTGAAGTGGGATATGTTGTAAGCATTGCTTCAATACCAGTTTTGTACTCTACTTTAATTATCAATAAAGAGAATAAAGTTCTATATATCTCTGTGCGACTTCAAGTTATTTTTTTATCTCCGCTGCTATAAAGAAGTGATGTATTTCTATTCAATAAGAAAGATTATCCTCATTAACTTCAATTTGTCTGTTTCTGCCGCTGCGATGTGCTCCTATTTGAAGATTATCAATTATGTACCATCTTTGCCTTGTATAAGTATAATATTAGACTTGTACGACATCACGCCCAAATGAGGACGATCGATTCCAAGAGATAAATATGTGAATAAATGACTCTATGAATTAGGACGTGACAAATTGGTATCAGAACACAGCTTTACGTCCTTGGTCTCTTATTTGATTTGTTCAAAATCAAAATTGCATCGGCGATTAACTAAAGTTGCTTCCGCGATCACTCAACGTTGCTTCCGTGATTAAGTCAAAGATTACTTCCGCGATTATGCTGTTGTTATTCCTGTAACCCTTCAAGTTGTTTATGTTTGAAAGTTTGTTGACCCTCTTGGCTGCTCACTGGATGTTCCATACAATAAGTCTATATACATTATGATGCCCATGAATGAATGATTGTTGTTGGTTTGGACACTAATAATCCAACAATGACTCGATGCCATAGTATGCTATGTTGTGAATGATGTTCGGAATGTAGGAATAGAGAAAAGTTGCCATGTGTGCTTTTGGAACATGTTTGAGAACTGTATCGTATGTTGGAAAAGAATGGTGAATGGGGCAATTGATGGATGAGTTCAACAGAATTGATAAGTTAACCCATGTGTGTTGGCTAGTACTTTCGAGACCCTAAGAATGTTGTCTTGTGAATTGAGACCCTAAGATGTTGGCTTTATGTTGTGATTAATTAGATCACGAATGTCCGGAATAGACTGGAGTTGGTATAGTTTTGAGGAATGGCTTCGTTTCTGAGTGGTATATTGCCTCTACCACTTCAGAATGAGATGTATCGTGACCCTTTCCATCGGATAGCAATGTGTCTATCTGTCAGCCTTGGGTGGTATTGAGACTTAGCTGGGAGTCATGCTGTATTACTAGATAACTTGAGTGTCCCTTGACGGTGACGTTATGCTGTATAGCGAGATTGTCGAAAATTGTAATGAGTGCCTTGGTCGGGAAATTGCTCAGTCTGACAATGGCTCAGACTAGCAAGATGATAGTTATACTGTGGGTAATAAATTTGGCTATCGAAGATTGTGGCTTAGAACATTGAACGATAGTTGCGACTAGTTGGATGGGAATCATGTGTGGCTATTACAAGTTGGTTGCTAAATTGAAAGTTTTGCAAATGTTGTCGGTGGCCCGAAGGAGTATAAAAAAATCTATGCTATGGCCCTAAGGTGCAATAAGATGTTAACCCATCTTGATCGCTGAAGGATAGAATTAATAAAGTTTGAGTTCGAGCCTGCCAAGATTGATAGTCGTTGTATGCATACATGTATGCTGAGGAATTTAAGTGTATCCTAGAAGTAACAAGTAGTGCCTCGAAATAATTGTTGCATAGAGAATGGTTAATTCATACATGAATTGTCGGATTGAATGGAATAGACTACTCGACCCTTGCGGTATGAGATTTTAAGAATGTTCGTACGATATTTTGATGGCTGGGAAATGAATGGGATTAAGAACCACGAAAGGTATTGGATAGTGTCGGTAGATGGTGTGATGGTCTAGACGACTGTCTGTTGGGATATAGATTTCTGGCTTATGACTTAGTGGTATAACTTTGTCATACAGACCGAATAGTAAGATTCTATAGTGTTGTGTGACTCTATCAGAATCGATGACCCTTGAATAGTTAGCCTCGGTATATAGATTCGTGTTGGTACGAAAGAATTGGAATATAAGTTGAATAATTAGAGAATTTACTTGATGGATTATTAGATCATTGGAAATTATATGTCGGGTTGGGATTTGACCGTAAAGTTGTTAGATCGATCTTAGTCGATCGTTGGATAAGTCTAGAATGAGCCTCTGTAGGAATTAGTTCCTTGAGGAAGACCCTGGATAGATAGACTTGACCCTAACGACCAGTTGATGACTTACCAATTGTTGGCATAGCCGACAATGGCGATTAGTTATTCAGTCCGAGTTGATACCCATAGGTTTGGGTAGAGTTTAGAACTGTCGGTTGCTTGTTGGCCCTAAGAATAAGAAACTAGTATAACCCTAGTAGCCATCCACTCTAGAGAAGTCACCTGAATGATTAAGTTTAGCTGTCAGTGTAGCTAACCTTAGAGACTTGACTGAATAATAGGTGACCATTGGAGACCCATAGGATGACCTTGTGGCATTGAATGAGAGATGGTGGTGATGAGTATTGACCTAAGAAAATGTATGCTTCAACTTGTGCCTTGGAGATATTCGACCCATTTTAAGTTATATGTCGACCTTAAGTGGGAATTGCAATCGTAGGGTAATACTTGAGTGGTGCGTGCCGAACAGTGAATTGTTCCATGAGATGGAATTGACTGCTCATAACGAGAATGTTTGATCGATATCTATAGTCGGGTAGTTGGGTTAACCTTGACTATTGCATAGAATTATACCCTTGGCTCGGGTAATCGATAGTGGGTGACGTCGGATTGTATCTTTTAGAAAAGATGAATTGCCTCGGTGAGAAATATTGTTGGATTTGGGAAGGAATATGATTACATGTTGTGAACTCTTGATATGATTGGATCTAAGTTAGACCCTTGACCGAATGTTAGGAATATTATACTTGGATAGGGAGCTTACCCGAGTTATCCCTGATGTTAAGTGTTATGGCCTGGAGGATAGTGATTATGGCAAAGTAAATAAAGTGATAAGTTAATTGAAAGTATGCTAAGTCGGAATTGGAAAAGAGAGTTATACTGTGGCTTATCGAATCGCACTAACATGGAAGTTGGCTGAAGTACATATATTTTGGGGACGCCTAAAATATGTGTATGGATCCAACCGAATTGATACGTTGCGACTAAGATGACATTGTGGGAAGAGTTATCGTACTAGCACGAATTTTGGCTGAAATATATATATTTTGGGGATGCCTAAAATATGCGTATGAATCCAAACAAAGTGGTAGGCTGCGACGAAGATAAAAATGCTGAAAGTATGTGGGTGAATCAATGAGAAGTACAAATACTTGTGGAAAAGAGAACGACAGATTGAATCATTAATGAGTTAAGTGGTACAATTAGATAGTAATTTTGAGATGGCCGGGTGTGCTGAAATGAATGTTGAATTGAAGCTGAATGAGTAACTTATTGTGACTAAGTGAATTAGTAGGTTGAGTTGTTTTCTTAAGTTTCGAGGATGAAACTTTTTCTGAGTGGTATATTATGTAATGCCCCGCTCTGCACGAGGCATTTGGTTTGGCTTGTTGGATGTGATCAGAATGTTTGACTATGACTTGGGATGAAGATCAGGAGAATTGAGACTGATGTAGTCTCTCTTAGCTGGCTAGATGGAATGGATGTTGGAACGTGGTTCGCTGGTGGAGCTACGCTTAGTAGGAATGTGGAAAATCGAAACAGGAAGACCCTTTATGCAGGTGAGTGGAACCGTCCTCCCTTCTCCTTACTCCTGCATGGTTTAATAAAATGGAGTATTGAATTGCTAATAATATGTCCTTAATGTCCATACCTTGGATGCTGAATAATTGTGATGCTTTAGTTGCTAAATCGATAGAGATGCTTATGCTATGAAATCGTTGAATGAACGATACATGAACATTGAACTGCTGAATGAATCATACTTGAACTGCTAATGTGACTTGATGCCTGAGAATGAAATGCTAAAGCCCCTTGAAATGAATTGATAACATCCCTTCTATTAATGCTGCGTGAATGATACATGAGAAATAAACTGGCTATGCTATTAACACAAAGAACTGAATGAAATAATAGAATCTTGTACCTTCTGCGTAACTATTACTGTTACCTGTTTTCTTATAAACAATGAAATGAATGATATTGTTCCTTTGAGATGAATGAGATGCTATATATTCCTTGGGGATTGAATGATGTGAGATTTTGCAAAGAATGAATTGATGTGAAGGTATGATGGGGCTTGGGATCGCTGAGATCACCAAGTGAAATGATGGTAATGTTGGAAATGAATAAGTCATTGAGTACGACAATGATGAGGTGAGAAAATACATTGTGGCCTTTACTTATTTTAATATTTTACCATGCGACTTCGAACACGATCGAGTCAGACACGCATTCGCATGGTCATGGACAACTTGTATACAAGGTATTGTTTCCTCGAACGGTTCCTAGGGCCCTGGGGACCGATTCGGCCTAGGAGAAAATGCAGCATGCTTTGGTAGCATGATTGGTACCGGGACATTCATTTCGGGCTTGCAACCTGGGTGAATAGTGCGTCGATACCCTTGAAGTCCTATATGGCAAGTCCAAAATGGTGTATAACACCAGTGGTCATGTAGTCAGGATGCATGCCAATGAATGTTTTCTGCAGGCAGAGTAAGTATATTGCCTAACCTGTATTTGATGCAGGAACGAGGAGTCGGCTATTGGTAAGAAATCACTTAAATGTGATATATGCAATATATTTATGTTGGTTCAACTTGCCTGCTTAACATGCTGAACAAAATGGTGCTGTAATGTTGCCTTTCAAATGAGAACCTTCTTAACATGTTAAATTCAGTATGTCAACATGTTGCCTTGCTATGAAACTGCTTAAACATAACTTACATGCTAAGTGATGCCTTCTATGAGAATTATCGTAACATGTTCAAGATGTTAGTATTAACGATGCCTCAATGTTGCCTTTTGATGATAACACCAAGTATGCTATAATGATGCCTTCACATGTATGCTGCTAAGAATATGTTAATATACTTCACTATGAATATTGTCCATGAACTGTAAACTGATGCTAGGCCCAAAGTAGAAAGATCATTATAATAAATACTTGCTAAAATTGTGTAACGCCCCAGTCCCAAAATAAGTAGGACTAAGCACGTCGTCATGCCAGCTGCATATATACGAAGTATATGGAGCCCTCGTATGTATACATAAGCTGTAAAATACAGTAAACCAAGACATACTAAATCTCATCCACAATCATAAAGGAATAATAATATAAAATCAACTTTGAATTGTCATGTACGCATGTTGGGCGGAGACAAATCCACTACCAACCATTAAATGAAAAGAAATAAATGTACATGAAAGAAATAATCAAACGAAGCGAAGGGCGATCCAAGAGCATGCTGTCTACGAAGCAAGAGAGTAAATCATGTTCTTGGCTAGAGCACCTGCGGAAAGTCACAAAACACATACCTGGAGAATTCACAGGTCCTCAGAGGGACGTAACAAGATACAATAAACAACATGCCATAAACTGAATATAAAGCTGCTCAATAATAATTCGGACCATAACAAGGTTCAGTACCTCATCATCGAAGTAGTTAACCACACCTCCAACCAAACAAGGACAAGGTGTGGTAAACTAGTCCGCCACAAGATGCTGTTCCAAGTCATGGTCAGGCATAAGTACAAAATTAAAAGTACATACACCTACGAATAACGGTCACCTAACCACTCTGTGTGTAATGCAATTGAGAATAGCGCATGGTCGCATAACCTCCAAGTCAAGTCAAGATAAAATAAGCATGGCCTCAGTAGCGAGTCTCAATACTATATACCATTCCTCAGTATCGAACAAGTCTACAGTATATAGTCTACCTATCGTTCCTCAGTAGCGAGCGAGTCTACGATAGATAGGGAGGAGGTCAACGCCCAGTTGTATTCTTCCCACCCAATGATCCAACTCTAATGACCACTAGTCTTTTATCATACAATCCTAGTAGTAGTCATGGCCTAACGCTCGTCCAATATGTACCGCTGGCCACTCAGTATACACGTCGGAGATCTATATGCGACTCGTGAATTATGGCATACAAGTGTCAAGGCCAATGAATGCATGAGGTCTCTTCCTTCTAGGTCAAGTGTGCATAAATAAAATAAATAAGGAAAGACAAAACAGTAAAATTTGCATCCACGCATAATTGAGAAGTACAAGTTATAATTGCAGAAAATAAATACTAAATAATTTAATACATGCAATATCATGAGCAAAGAAATAAACAGTGATGGCAAGGTATCTTGCCTGGCATATCGCCTGGTGGTGCGATGTTCTGACAAGCCTTGTTTGTCCAATAGCCGAGGTCGATGTGAACATGGTCCAAATTTCACGAGAAAATAGGAATGAAAGATTTGGTCATGATAGGGGGTAATCGAGGAAACTTTTGTGAAAATAAATGTAAATATCTTTTTATTAGTAAAAATAATTTTATGGTAATACTTGAAAATATTTTAGATATTCTAATTTGAAAAATTATGTTTTACTAGTCAAAATATATTTGATAAAACTAAAAACTAAAGAAAATGTTTTTAGGCTAAAACCCAAAATTTGAAATTGCACAGATGGCTCTAACCCCTACTCCACATATAATTTGAAAATAGTAGTGTAAGGTTTTCAAATAATAATTTTAATAATAGTAATGAGTATAACATTTACTAATCATGAACTAAATATTGCTAACAGGATTAATAGTAATAATAATAACCATTATAACAATTTATATACTAATAATAGAAACTATACATTATATTATACTGTATTCAAATCACAAAAGTAAGAATTATAAAATATAATAACCACAAACAAAAGTAAGGAAATAAGAATAATAAAAATATAATAACAAAAAAACAGAAGTAAAGCAGCACTTTGCTGCTTTTCCATCGACAAACCCCATTTGATAACCAAAGATAGAGAGAGAGAGACTTGGGAGACTCAAAAAAAATTAAAAAAGGAGAAGAGGGAGCTTGAGAGGAGAGGGATGGGAATGAGGAAGAGGGGGTGGTGAAGAAAAGTTGAGCGGGAGAGTGAGAGGAGCGGGAGGCGTAGGCGAAGCGGAAAGGGTGTACAGGGGTCCATCGGCCGCCGGCGCTCGGTCGCTCGGGGCTTGGCGATGGTGCGTAGGGAGCTGACCGGTCCGGTGCTCGAGACGAGGTACCGGTCATCCGTGCGGTGGGCCAGGGACGGCGCTGTGCACTGGGGCTCACCGATGAACATGCGTGTGGCGGGAGCTTCATCGGCTGAAGCTGGGTGACACCCGTCGAGGAGTGGGCGAGGGGATGGCGCCCGGACAGGGATGACGACTGGGAGTCAGGTAAGAGGTTTTGATTTGATTGGGGGTTTTCTTTTGCTATTGATGGTGGTGGTTATGGAGTTTATGGTGGCGGTGGTAAAGGGTGATTGTGCCAGGGACGGTGGGCTGTGTGGTGTTGGTAAGCTGTGTTTTTCGGCGGTGCTGGCCGACGATAGCCGTGGCGGGGCGGATCGGGAGGAACGATGAGGTAGGGATGGAGGTTTTGAAGCGGTGGTTGTAGGTGGTGTTTTGATCGTGGTCGCCCTGGGCGCCGGGGCTGGGTTCGGCTGTTGGAGTGCGACGAAGGGTGACACTTTGGTGATGGTGATGGTGGCTGGGTTGGGGTGGTTGTAGCGCCTGGTGGTGGTGGCGGTGAGCAAGGCCAGGAGACAGGGCAACTAGGGTTAGGGTGATGTCGGCTATCGTGGTGGTTTGTGGTGTTGTCGATGGAGATGGTTGGACACGAGATAGAAGTAGTAGGGGTTGGATTGTGTCCTGCGTAACACGGGACAAAGTTGTGTTCGACATGTCAGACACGGAAAGAATATTTGTATTTGAACTAGAAAATATAGTAGAAGGAAAGACACACGGACACGATGCACGATAGATATGTTGGTGGAGTATTTGGATTGTAAAATTTTCATGAAGAAGAACCTGAGATCTCTCCTTATACAGGAGGTGAAGGCTTCAAATTTGATAAGGATTAGGATAGTTTAAACCCCTTGTAGATATTTCGCTTATTTAATTTAAAACATTTAAATCCAAATCTAGTTCTAATCTAGATAATCCTATCTTTTAAATAAGGACTATTTAAATTAAATCAACAAAATCAAAAATTTAAATTTAAATTATCATGACAAATAAACATTAATAAATCAAGTTTCAAAATATCTTTTTATGGATAATAATAAAATAATAATAAAATAATAATAAATAATTTTGAAAATCAAATATATACATGAATTAAATTTTCATGTACCTCAATGCAATTGGAATATTTATGAAAAATATAGTTTTTCGAAATACTACTTATATTTATAAAATAAATTAGCCTTTTTATGATAAATAATTAAAATAAAGTTTGGGCAAAATTCGTGCAACGTACCTCGTAGCAAAATATTTAACTTATACTATTTTTAAAATTTTTACTTATTTTTCTATATAAAACAAATCTTTTAACAAAATATTTGTGTATATAAAATACCAGCTCACAAATACGAACTCGTACGTGATGTGGCACAAATTTGAAATAAAAAAATTCAATACAAATTTTATTTTTAAAAAAATGTAGTGAAAAATTAGGGGGTTTACAAATTGACCAGTTAGTGTTGGTTTAGGCGAGTGGGTTGGATTCTGCTCGCCAGTACATAGATGATGTACTGACCCACGTTTGTGGGCAGGTGTTCGTGATTGGGAAGTTTCTGTACACGAAGATTGGCTTGATCGGTCTCGCGGCATTAAAGATTTATTGGGCATACAGAAGCTCTCCTTGCAAAAGATAATGTCTTCTGTTTATAAAGGGCATAATGTATAGAACATTGTAATCAGTTGTAACAGTGAGTTGTAAACCAAGTCGGTATATCGAGTTGTAATCCAATGTATCAAAGTATCAAATGTAAGCTTTATGGCTTCTATTCAGTTGGCTGTCAATGTGAAGTGAGATGTGTTGTAAGCATTATACTTCAATACCAGTTTTGTACTCTACTTTAATTATCAATAAAGAGAATAAAGTTCTATATATCTCTGTGCGACTTCAAGTTATCCTTTTATCTCCGCTGCTATAAAGAAGTGATGTATTTCTGTTCAAAAAGAAAGATTGTTCTCATTAACTTCAATTTGTCTGTTTCTGCCACTGCGATGTGCTTCTATTTGAAGATTATCAATTATGTACCATCTTTGCCTTGTATAAGTAAAATACTAGACTTGTACGACATTACGCCCAAACGAGGACGATCGATTCTAAGAGATAAATATGTGAATAAATGAATCTACGAATCGGGGCATGACAGTTTGCCCCACTGGTTTTGTTTGACCAAATCTAGTTCCAGAGCCGGATGATCTCCCATACCTTCTGTCATGACCCACTCCCGAATAATCGGGTACGTGTCGGACATGCCCAGCCTTCGTCGATGGACACGATGAAGTAAGCTGTACAATACTAAGGAAAACTCCAAGTCACATTGTAATATAAACACCCACATCATCTATAACGTTCCCAGAACAGATCTCTACAATCCACCAAGTCAATACAATATCATCCGGAGACAAATATGGTAACATGAATAAAATATACAACTCTAGAATCTTAATGCTAATATACAAGGTAAAATCTCTAAAACAAAACTAGGAAATGAACTAGTCTAAATCTCTGCAAAGCCTATGTCCATCCTGCTCACTATGGCCTCAATCTCTAGTCCATAAGAGGTGCAATATACTCAAGTATACCTGCAACTTATCCTGTCAGGAAGAGAGCAAAGTACAACCCCGACAAGAAGCACTAAACAAAGTAAACTGAAGTGCTGCACAATGAACTATGATACCAGCACTGGAACATGAAACTGTAGTACATGAATAACGATGAAACTATAGTACCAGATCCAGAACAATGAACTAGACTATCAGTGTAATATGCATTTGAAATAACTATCAGAATATGTGACCGGCTGGGGTAGTACAGGGTACAAGAGCACATGAATAATGGTATAGCTTAGAGTCCCACATACACGATGTGAGACCTAAGCTATTAAACAATGCCTAGCTAATTTAGGATTAATCACATATATGTAGTATTTTTCTACCCCAATGTACAAGTAAAGAACACTGAACAATGAACGATGAACAATGAACGATGAACGATGAACAATGAACAATCGTGTGTACAACATGTCAATATGAGAACATGAAGAAAGACAGAAATACAGTATAAAAGAGTTCGAGTCGGTGTACTTGCCTTGCTTTGGAAGTTCGAGAATAGTAGAGCATGAATTTGAATGATCACCTGGTATTTTTGGTACAATTTTGTTAGGGTTGAAATAATGATCATTTAACTAACTATTTGCTAACTTAGATACTTCAACTATTTCTAATACTTTACTATAGGCAAGAATTAGCTAACCATATTTTTGAAAAATATATATATAACTTTATCCAAATAGTACTAGTGGAAAATAATTTAAACTATGTTTAGCAAAGAAACCATTTTTTTAAGAAAATACTAGAACATTTTGCTAGCAAGATAATAATTATAACTATATAAACTTTTGATTTACTAGAATTTACTTCCAAAATATAAGTTGAAGTACAAGTATTACTAGCACCCAAATTACTATTTTTAGAAATAGTTTCAGTATCAAAATAATGCTTAGCAAACAATTTAGCCAACTGATAGCAACTATTATTGGTAATAGTGGTAGCACTAATAATATTAGAAATAATGACAATATAACAATATATAAAACCAGTCCAAAACCTGCAAGTCCACAACCCAACACACGAGCCCAAACTCATCTTTACTACTGCTACTGTTAATCTGATTTATCCCAGCTATTCACTGAGCCCAAACTAAGCTTACTCAGACCCAACCTAATTCCAAAAGTCCACCTAGTGCTGTGCTGCCACATATATTATTTTATTCTATAAATAAATCTCGGCCCACTTGTACACAAAATCCTACTATTGAAATACCAGCACAGCTGGTCTAAATGTTGACTGATCCTTCCACTCGAAAAGTCACATTTCGAATGGCTCTCACTGGTTTCGAAGGGCATACTAACCTCTCGATTTCCTAAGTCAAATAGAAAAAGATAAATAAGTGGAGAGCTCTCCTCTCTCTAATCTTGACATTTAATGGATAGCTACACCTACTCCCTTCCACTTTACTCCAGCCGACATGTGTTCCAACATTTTGAACCTAGCTGTCGCAATGCTGCCCCTTTCCACATCCATACTGACTCTTCGAATTCCGAAGAGACAACCACTCGGGTTCCAAAGGTCAAAAATCCAAATGAGACTCAACTCTCCACATATTGAAACCCTTAGCCTAAACTTCTCTCCCCAGCCCCATCTTCACCTAACCCTAGTTCATCACTTCCATGGCTGCAACCCAAACTCTCCATCCCCTCTTCTTCTTCTTTTTATCAAACCATGAAACCCTAAATCCCCAAATAAAACCCTAATTTACAGAGAAACAAGAAGGAGAAGGGGGTTCAAGTAGATCTAGAGGAGTTTACCTAGCCATCGGGGATGTCGATCCACGAAGGCGGCGACTCGTCGGTGAACTACTTCAATCCAGCGGTGGCAGACGCCTCGGCGGCTTGACTCCAACTTGGCTCGGCGGTGATCAACTCCAGATCTGGTGGCGCTCGACGTGGTCCACGAGGAGATGTCTCGAGTCTCGAGAGACGCTCGCAGCAGTCAAGGAACAGCTCAGTGGCGAGTAGTTGGCGGTCGAGGTCGGCTCTGGTCTCGAGAAGTAGGTGCATAAGTCAAGGCTTCTAGTTTGCGGTGAGGTCGTCGCTGGAGTGGCGGTTCCGGTCCTCTAGCGGCGTCGACGAGGCAAAATGGCGGTAGGGAGTTCTTCGACGTCGGAGTGCCCGGCGCTGCTTCCAAATCATGAGCGTTGAATTAGCTACCAAAATTGCTTTATTAAACCAAAGCAACTTCTTTATACACTCAATTAGAAAATTCCTAAAATTCATGAATCTGGTTTAGGGAGTTACAAATCTACCCCTTACAAAAAGTTCGTCCTCGAAATTTCAAATGGCATGGTAAGTACAAATAACCAAATACGAAAATTTTAAAAGTGATTGGTTAAACATGGTGTAATGCCCCAGAACCAGAATACTGGAGAGCGGGGCGTACATAGCTAGCTACGCATAACGGAATAGAATCCACGCCGCTATACGGTCACGGCTGTCTAGATATGTG
>JANAVB010009058.1:0-34002 GCA_029216955.1 Iris pallida | reverse complement strand
CCCCGTGCTCCATCCAGTAAACTCCCAATAAACCCCAGACTGTTACTGGGGTTCCTTAACATCAGCTGGGTATAACCAAACTGACGTGTAAATCGGCTCGGTAGATATGGCTCTAGATAGCACTTATTCTTGTTGCGGTAGACCAGATGGGAAGGCCGAATGCTCTGTAACCAGCGAAACCCCCATATCGGCAGGGCGATCGCATCCTCGCCAGAGTCTTCCAACTCTTGGTCGACTTCGAAGTCTATGAAGATGGGGTTGATCTTGGTGATCTCGCACCCCTGAAGATAAGACAAAACCCTTCTACAAACAGGGACGCCAGTATGCAGCCACTTCCGTTTATAGAAGCGACGGATAAAGGCGTCACCTACAACATGATCGTCTTCGGGGCCGGGGCTCATCACGTTCGGATGATGCAGAATCAGCCATCCCATCAGATAATTGAATGGTAGCTCAGCTCGAGAAAAGTTGTCGTTCCTACCCCTCCCATGGATCACATCGTCAGCAAAAGTCCTCAAACCCCGCAACAGGTTACACACCATCGCGAGAAGGAGGGCCAAAGGGTGACCAAAAACCAGCTTTACCGCTGGCAAGATGATATTTCTGCTCACTCTTTCTAAAGATCCAGAGCCGCCCGAGAACACATAGTCCCGGAGCCATATCATCAAGTATGCGGCTAACACGGCCCTGGGAGACATCCGGTGTACGCAATGCCAGAAGCAACTGTATACATCGGCGCCACTCTCGTTTGAACGAGGAACCTTCTAGTCTAGTCGGCCCACTTCGGAGGTCACCTCCGCATTAGGCATCCCTGCGGAGTCACAAACCGAATCTTGCAAGGGTCTGTCGAGTCCTGCTTGAAGATATAGTCCCTCCAAGTAGTCACATGGGGCTGTGACCCGCCCCTATCCTTCCGTTGTAGCAGATAATGGTGGCTCGCCTCCTCCTTGAAAACAGCCATCATCTTCTTGTCCTTTTCTTCTAGGACTTGGATCTCTTCATTTGTCGGTAAATATTCCTCGTACGGTTCCGAACCCCAGGAAAGTTTGGCAACCACATACATCTCGTGCAGGGCCAACCCCAGCTCCCCCACTGGAGTAAAGAAGGTGCCAGTCTGGGAGTTGAACAACTCCAGGAGCGCAAGGAACATGGCCTTGTTGATATCGACGCCCCCCTGCGTGGCACGAAGAGCGGTAGTCAGTCCAATCGCTTTGAGCTCAGTTTTGAACTTTGACAGAACCTAGAGGGTCAACTCATCCTACTTCAACACGTGATGGCACCACCCGTCAACTCGAAAACCTCCTTTCGGATACGTGATCTGCGATGACCGCATTCGACTTGCAAAAGTTGAAGCCCCAAAGGCGAAGGTATCAGGAGGAACAACACTGTAGAGGCTCCCAGGCCACAAAGTTCGGCAATGGTACGAGGTCCCTGATCGTGAGGAGGCCAAGGTATCCCTTTGATTCGAAGTAACATCAATACGAAGGGTACCTCCCACTGTCCCTCCTTGAGAAGGAGTAAGCTCCCATGGCATCCTCCTTTTGGAAGCCAAACGGTATAAAGCCGTTAGTTTGACGCTCAGACTGCCGCATGTACAGGGCCACGCCGTTCGCCGAGAAGAACGAGTCCTCCTTAATCTTCAATATCTTTGCCTCAGTAGAGGTCAAGCGGTCACCGAACAGAAAGGCAGGCTTCAAAAAGTTACGTTCTCGAATTCAGCTGATTTTAGTATGCCACTCTCCATCATGTTCTAGAGAAAAACAGGCGACTGATCCCGGATTTGCAACATCCTCTCTGGAGGCTGGTCCTGCATGATAGCAGCCTTCGCTGGATTAACAATCTCCTCATTGAAGTCAATCCCCATTTGGCAGAGGGAAGCATCCAAAATGACTTCGTTCAGCAAGGGGATTGTCATTGACACTGACACAAAACAAAAGTCAGGCAACAAGAAGAGAAAGAGGCTTAAGAGAAGGACGAAACATTTGGGGTGCGTTCAAAGCTTCTGCGCATCATCAGGGCCCAAAAAGGCCCATATACATTGAGGCCGCGCATAATCAGGACAGAAGTCCATGCGCGCGGGATAGCCTCGGCGCATAATCAGGACAGAAGTCCATGCGCGTCAGCGGGATAGCCTCGGCGCATAATCAAGACAGAAGTCCATGCGCGTCAGCAGTAAAGCCTCGGCGCATAATCAGGACAGAAGTCCATGTGCGTCAGCGGGATATCCTCGGTGCATAATCAGGACAAAAGTCCTTGTGCGTCGGCAACAAGGAATTAGGGCACAACAACAGGGTGCAACTCATCCGTGTGTGCACCAAACTTGTCTAAAAATGTCAGGAAACACTCACCCGTCACCACTGGCCGGACGTCGGCGGGAGCCGCAGCAACGACGGGAGAATCCTCCTCATCGAACTCCACGGGCTCTTTTCCTTTGCTTCGCCCTCGGCCAGCACCACCGCAAAAAATTTTGGGAGCCATTTCGTGAAAAGGAGATTAGGGTTTTTTGAAGAAAAACTCTAAAGAAGAAGACAGCAAAGAGAGGAAGAACTCTCTCTCTCTCTCCATCAGACGCCTATTTATAGGCTTGGGTGACGTCAAACGCCGCTTAGGGTTCTGTGAAGTGATAACCGTGGATAGTCCAAAAGATCATCATTAAATCTTTTCATTTATCCCGAAGCGTTATCATTTGGGCATTTAAAACTGAGAGGATCATGCGCCCCAGAACAGTCATACGCCCTGGACAGTCATGCGCCCCCAGAGAAGACACCACCATGCTTCTTATTCAAAGTATTCCAAAACTTGACGAAAAGTTTTGAAAACTTTGAAGGGGGTCTTATAAAAGCATGAAATTTTAGGACCAAAAATCCTATGCGCCTAACATTACACGCGCCAGAGAGCTCAGATGAAGTACTTGGCACAGCAAACAGCAAAAGCATAGACATCAAAAGAAGATTTTTATTTTATACAAAAGTCTATTACATGTCTAAAAAAGGCTTTACAACTACAAAGAAAGACCCTAAGTCTACAGTTAGGCGCAGCAACCGCCATGCGCACTCAGCCAGGCGCATCTCTTCAGCGTCACAGCTAGGCGCATCTCTTCAGCGTCTCAGCCAGGTGCATCTCTTCAGCGTCTCAGCCAGGCGCACCCCTTCAGCGTCTCAGTCAGGCGCATCCCTTCAGCAGCTCAGTTATGTGCATCCCTTCAGCGTCTCAGTCATGCGTATCATGAAGTCTCAGCATATGCGCTCCACTTCGACCAATGAAGCATTTAGTGAGAAGAACGAGGGCGGGCGATCAACCCCACCGTAGCTGGAGGAAGCTCTCCAAAGCCCAAGAAGAGGAGAGCACCGCAATCGATCCGCGACAAAATGAGACTTTCAACACAACCAGAATGGACAACACCCACTCTAGCAGGAGAGGAGCTCTCCAAAGTGTCACGACCACGTACCCGGTTTTCGGACACGAGCTCGTGAGCAAGCCAGCTACGTATCGAACGGACTCTAGCCCGACTCGAATACGTAAATGCTGTCAAGGCTATGGTATACTGCCAAATCATGGCAAAACAAATCTATATCTCAATCCACAATAAGAGTATAAAACATGAATGAACACTATGGGTCGTGGTCTGCAGCCCACTAGTATAAATGTTCGATAAGACTCAAAGAATATAACTAGAGTCTCTAAAGTGAATCAATAAACAGGATAACTCGTGATAAGGAATGTAAAGCACGAAAGGATAACAAATGTAATAATGATACCTGAATCCCACAAGAACCGCAAATCCTCCGCCATCCAGAACTACTAGCTAACTCTATGCAATCGCTAACCCTGAAGAGATCATCAGGTCCTCAGAGGACATAGCAAGATACATAATATACATGCCTATCTAACAGTTTTATCATGCGCCAGAAGATAAACAAGAAAACAGGAACACGATAAATGATCACGAACGCGAACACGAATACGAACACTAGAACAACTACGCATAATGAACTGCCGGATGAACGATATACGAGATCAATAGAAGAACCAAACCCTCATCCCGAGTGTGGACGCACGGGTTTGAACTAAGCACTAACCCTCGTCCCGAATGTGGACTCTCTGGTTAGCTCACGGCAAGACACCCTCGTCCGTGTGTGGATTCTCTGGTGTAATTGGTCAACCCTCGTCCCGAGTGTGGACTCTCTGGTGCCAATGATCACGACAAACACCCTCGTCCCGAGTGTGGACTCTCTGGTGCACCAAACAACCCTCGTCCCGAGTGTGGACTCTCTGGTTGTGTAAAACGAAAATCAAGGCTATGGCAGTTCACTACACGCACTCGTTCTATGACACTCTCAAGCAAGGTACTGATGAAAAACTCCAAGTGTGAACCACAAGACCAAACATGAACACGGCTATATGCAATAAAAACAACTCCACAGAAAATGACAAGAAAAGCACATGTCCATAAACAATCAAATGACTGAAAAAATGAAAGGAAATGCATGTAAGTAAAACTGTAGAGGGAGGCAAGGTATACTTGCCTGGAGGTTGCACGCAGATCTAACAAAATATAGTCAACTGGTAAGCCGATAAGTCCCAGTCATCATAACTGTCTCCAAAAGCTGAAACATACATTGCCAACATTCTCAGAATAGTCAAATTAGCTAGGATTGCCTGTCCTTAAGTCCAATTCTGGATATAGGGGCAAAACGGTAATTTCGGACAAAAACGATGTCCGTCGTTGGACCCGCTTTGCACCGAAAAGCGTGCCAGAGTCAATGGTCTCTAAAGTCGTCAAACTATATGTCTACGATTCGTTTTGATGATACGAACCCAACGGTATGTCCAATTGTTGATTCCGGTGGGCCGTGCACAAAATCATCCGTTGAATGGGATCGTGGGGCCCGCAAAACGGCGATCCGATCAACTGTCTCAGAATTGGACCAAACTTGGCATATAGGACCAAAAACGATACAGTCCTTCTGGCGCAAGTTTCGTCTCGATCTGATGAGCGTGCACAAAGTAATTGAAAATTTTGCATAGAGGTCGATACGGTGAATTTCGATGGATACGCATCAAATTCGTCGCGCACAGCACGACCAATTTATATTCCGTCAAAGCCCACACGACCATGAAGCCGTTACGCACCTTTCGATGCCTTCGGTTCGCGACCAAGTCGTCCGGATTGGCGGGACGCACGTGGTATCGGAGAATTTTCTAGTTTTGAAAACAGTTTTTCGATAAACTTCGTCAACGATTTAATTCATGCACACATATCGAAAAACAGAACTACAAGTTGCGTTTTGATTTTGTTATGTTCACTTTAATCGTGTTCAATTAATTTCTGAAAAATAGTAGGTTGGCCGTGACTGGCCTTCCAAGTTGGGGTTTGAACTGCCCTGTTTTGCTATTTGCGAAACAGTTTTTCGTCGATCTTCGGGTTCAGATTTCTACGCACATGATGCGATCTAATTTAATCGACCTAAAGGTTAATGAAGTGGGTAGGGTTGTGATCGTACCAGAGCAGTTCGTACACGAAAATATCGATCATGGAGGGAGAACGCACCTCGCAAAGTGGAGCAGAAACTGTTATTGCTGCTGTCATGTTCTTCCCTTGTGCGCGGTTCGACCGCTGCTGCTGGCCGACCTGTGGTCGCGCGGCCGCGCGCGGAGGCCGGAGCAAGGTCGCCAGCGTTGAAGGAGGGAGCTGGCGGCTTCGGTCGAAGGCTAGGGTTGGGTTTTGGTGTTTGTTCATGTCTCGTGAGTACTTATACACACAGCGGTTTGTAAACCGAGCGACGCTGCGGTTAGGCCCTGTGGAGAGCTGTTCGGGGGGTAAGCCCCTATTGTAGCCTTCTATTGGGTTGGCCCGCGGGTGGATTATGGGCAGGCCGGGCTGGCTTTGTAAAGCCTGGGGGCTCAGGCTGGTGCATGGTTGGGCTGGGATTTCCTCCTTTTGATTTTAATAACTATTTGGTACTATCTAAACCATACATATATATATATATAACCACAAATATATATATATATTATATATATATATATATATATATATATATAATTCTCTTGTTTATACAAAAATCTAATTATACCCTTATTAGCTATTCCCATAATGCAATTGTAAAATATCATTATAAGTAGTAATTATGTATATAGATATACCTATATTATTATACTTTAAACGAAATAACCATTATAAAACAATAATAAAATAAGGATAACAAAATAAGGCAATGCGATAATAGGGTTCATACCAATGTGTACAGCAAAATCCTACTGCACAAAAATAGTGTAAAGGAATAGTTATCACATTCCCAAGATTAAATATTCAATCAAATAACTGAATATTGATAATATATATATACAATTAGTAGGAAAATATTTATTAGATACTTAAAACAAGGTAGACGTATACACTCAAAGTATACCGTCATGGACGTCTCGTATGACTACATGGGCTTGAGCTTGGTCCGGGTTCAATCTAGACTAGTTTGGTACAACCGGGTTGTAGGACCGATTGTAGGAACGAGTTGTAAAGCACAATACTCTAGAGGGGGTTGAATAGAGTAGGCAGCGGAATTTAGCTATTTAAAAAGGTTAGTAACAAGATCACAGATAATATATCACAGATATGTAAATGAAAAGTTGAGAGTAGAGAGAAAACGCAAACACAATGTATTCTGGTTTCCCTCTTGTGAGGACTAGTCCAGTCGGAAGAACTCTAGCTTCCAGTTGAATCAACTATAGAAAATCACTACAAGTTTTCATCCGAAGTTCTTGCAACTTCTACAACGCGAGCTTTGATCCGAAGTACTCAACCAATTTCAATTGTGAAGTGTGTAACTTCAATCAAGCCTCTGATTACAACCACTCTAAAACTTCTAGACCGTACCGCACTGGCAAATCGACTAGAGGATTGTAACTGGCTTGGGATTTGAAAATAAAAGCTCAGAATACTTTGGAAGAAGTAGTAGGCTTATAGAGAATATATGAAAGTGAATGAGTGAGTTGAAATGATCGAAATCCTTCTCTATTTATAGTTTTTCCAAAGGCAGAATTCTGACAGAATTCGGACAGAACTCTATGTGAAAATCTCGTTGGGATCCGTAATTGCAGGAAGACCAAGTTCAAAAAGCAACGTTCACTAACCGAACTCTGGCCGAATTCGGGCCGAGTTCTGCTAGGGTTCTATTAGGTTTTTGCAAACTGATTTTTGGGCTTTTTGAAAAGTCGGGCAGTTAGGAAGTAGTTTGGGCTTTTGTAAGTGGACTTGTATTCAAAACGAAAGGATATTTTGAAAACGTTTCTTGGGTAGCCTATTTGCCAGTACGATGCATTTTACATCGTATTCCTAGACTCGATAAATATGAAAAATACATTGATAAAATAGGAAAACCAAGAGCCCTTTGATGACGCCTTTCTTCAAATATTTGAGCAGACTTGAAGACGTCTTTTTCACTTGACGGCGGTCGTCCAAAGATAAACAGATTTGGAAATCTGAATACCTTTCGGGGGCTTCGCCCCCGAACCCCTAACGGGGGGCGCTGCCCCCTCGACCCCTGTCCACTGACCGGGCAGCGGAACCCCCGATGCGAGGTCCCGGATAGGTCGTTAGGCGGTTCAGAGAAATCTTCTTGTGTAACACCGTCTTTGGCCCATTGCATATGTCCTGGTTTGATCATGTTTGATCATGCTTACAGCTTGTCTACAAATACATGTTAGGCAAACAAAACAACATGATACAAGCATAGCAATATGATATAGAATACATTTAGCACAATGCTAATATTAGGACAATGCTAAGTTTAAGTAGCAACATGATAGTGATTACATGAATATTAGTAATGTCATTATGTTAAACTTAATTGATTAGCCATATTCAAAAATGATATAATCATTGGGCTAACACGGTTCCCTAAAACTCAATAATATAATTTATTAACAAATAAATCTTCGATAAGGGTCAAGTCGCAACTTGGCCTGGTTTTCCTAGTTAGAACAATCATATGGCTCGGTTTTCCCCTACCATGGCTAAACACTAGTCAAGGCACGCCACTGCACTATCCGTGCCATGATTCCTAGTCGTCTTGTACTCAAATTTCTAACCATGACTAAAATCATCTACCGTAATAATTAACCAAATAATTATTTTAAAAAAATTCTAAAATCACTATTAAACTCAATTAAATAAAATAAAATTAAAAAAATTTCAAAAATATCTCCGGGAAGGGGAGCTACACAAAGCCCAAGGAAGATGATCGGGGCCCACAATTCCGATCTGCGGCTCTTCCAGCATAACAAGACGAGGCTCGAGCATCCCGATCTTTGGATACAACATGCACCTTCCGCCTGCCTCAGAAGCCCTCACTCCGACTTTTGGATGTAACAGTCACCTTCAAGTGCATGAACGAAGACAAGTCGTCGCATCTTCACCCTCGGAACATCTCATCAACAGAATGTGCTCGAGCAAACATGTTCATTTCGGGAGGACATGAGAGAACGAGAAGCAAACTCTCTCCTTGCCACTATTTATAGGCCGGGCAAATCAAACCTATGCGCCAAGTGGCGAGCTCTCCGAATCCCGTGCAATGAATTTGCATTTATGGTGATGAACCTGACGCTTCGAATTCGGCCAAGTCAAAAACGGCTATTTAAAGCACTCGAAGAACGCAACAGTCGGACCAATAAAGGCACGTCATGCAAAAGGATGCGCCGGTCAGACACCGCACATCGTACAGACGCGCCCGTCGGTTCCAAAGCGCCCCATATGGATGCGCCCAACAAAGCACAGATCCATACGTCCTAATCAACATGGACCCATGCGCCCATTTTGGCTCGTCATCCATCAAGCAATTAATGCTCAAGTGACAGAGTTGGCAGCACGTCCCCCGAGGACTGGACAGTTAGCAGCTTTTTCAGAAGACGAAGCGTCGCTGACGTCAGCATCATCATTACTTTCCTCCGACGGTTACAAGCCACGTGGCCGCCCAACCATTTCGCATGCACCTCCGCAGCCATGCGCCCAAATCTCTGCATGCGCCTCAAAAGCCATGCGCCTCAGACTTTTCTCTAATCCTAAAGACAGAGGTCAAGTCACTACTGAAGCCCCGCATGCGCCTCAAAAGCCATGCGCCCAGACTGGTTCGTGACTCCTAAAGGTTAACCAAAGTCTACTCATGCGCCAAATCCTAGGCGCATCCTGTCAGTTTACTCTCCACCAAATCCGAGATCTTTGAGCTACGGATACGCGCCACGTGTCCTTTGACTCAGTTCAGCCGATGAAGGGGTGCTAATCACCCAAGATCTCAGCAACTGAAAAGTCCTCTCCACTTCTACGAGTCAGCTCGCCGCAGCCCACCAATGCAACATGAAGGGTTCAACTCCTTAATCAGAGCGCATCGCCCATGCTCCTCCATCAGCAATCACCACGTGGCATCCCCACAAACAGGCGCATCCTACATATGCGCGTATGAGCAGCCAACCTGCTGCATTAAATAGAAGGATCATTCCCTCTCACACACACAGACTGTCAGAGATCAAGATGCACAGTCAACCAAAGCATAAGTTTACTCCCAGAGATCGGAAGAGACACTCAACGTTCTTCCTCTCCGCAAACTCCAGCACCCGAGCAACTCAGACCTTCAGAGAACCGAGAACCGTCGTCAGATCGTCAACGGAGTCAACGCATTACCACTCGCTCCATCGACACAGGGACCCAAATAAACAAAAGTGTTCACCTAGGACTACATCTAAGTCCTACATTGTAACACTGTTCTGTTTGTAATTGAAATTGCAATCAAAAGATTTTAATGGCAAACAAGGAGAACAACAGCCCCAAAGCCGCACAGGCACCAACCGCACATGCAAACCAGAGAGGACCTATGGTACCCAAGAAACTGGTTCCTTTCAAGGGCAAGACATTTGCCAGTACCATGGTTAAAAATTGGTACAACCAGGAGATGGAGAAAAATGACAAAAGACTCCTGGGATAAATTCAATGGCTGCGACAGGGCCATACAATCAAATAACCTAAAGGGGGCTAGCTTCTGGCTGTCTCAAATTGAGAAGCAATTTCTGGCCAAAAGGCGAAAGCTGCTCAACACAATGCTAAACTCCATGAATTAAGGCAGTTGGCGTTCCAGATGATTGCATATAGTGCTACTTCTCGGTCACCTGCTTTGGTAGCCAAAGAGAAAGATCTCTTCCAGGGACAGTTCCGAACATAAAGAACTCCGGGAAATTTTGAGACAAATCGACAGTCATGATCTGGTCAATTTCCGGATCCCAGACATACTGCGATTCTTCGGCTATGTCCATTGAGAATGGACGCCTTCGGTGCATGGAGACTGAAGTTATGGTACAAAGTATGATTATTATGTACCAGCAACAAATAATCGACGAAGCCCGTCTTCTTGCCTACTTCAAACGCTTAGATGACTCAGAAATCACTAAGTATTTTGAGGGCCTGGAGATTGTTTATTCATCACATGGCTATATTCACATGGTTTCTTGTTTCCACGAGATTGTAAATATAATTCTGCAAATCAATAAAGGATTTGTTCACGAAGTGTTCATCAGCACTTCAGACAAAGAACTTTATGAGACGACAATCCCAGAGATCTGCTGGGAAGCTGCTGTCGCTCATTCTACCATGTTCCAGGCGTTGTTTCGGTTCAGAGTTTGGAGCATATGGGAAGAACGGAGGTACATCAAGAGCTTCCCGACCTACCAAATTTGGGAACTTCACCGCCTTGAAGGAGACCCGGGACTGAAGTTCCCCCGTTCCAAAAGGGGAATTTTCACGAAGCTAAAGAAAGGTACGACGCGGCCATGGAGTTTTTTGTTGAAGCCCAGAAGCTGTGCCAAAGTCATGCTACCCTTTCCTGCAGAGGCAAGGTCATCCTGGCCAATTACTTGTGCAGCAGGACTGAAGATGATGACACCGGGAGTACCCTTTTACAGGAATTTTTGACAGGTTTAAACCTTGGCCCTGTCGGGCAACAAGCCAGGGAAGACGTGTATGTTGAAGACCTTATCATGACCGAACTTCAGATTGAATCCAGAAGCGAGGTAGGCTCATGAAGACGAAGCTCACATACAAGCAAGTTCTCAGACACTACCGGAAATGGGTTGGCTGGCGTCTGCCCAAGACAGAGAAGAAGGCACCCAAAAAGGTGCAAGCAAGACTGGTCCGTGTTGCTTTGTCTCCACCACGATCCTCGTCTGTGGCAGAGACAAATTACAATAGTGAAGAAGAAACTCCCGAGGACAGAGAGATTCAGGAATGGTCCGAAGACGAGCGGAGGTTTCAGCATTGGACTCTGCCACGTAGTGCTTCGTCGTCCACATCCACCTTTGATGCATGGAAAGGCTGGTGGGACGTCGTTTTCGAGACCCCGCAGAGAGACACCTCACCAGGTGATGGTGACCATTCACCATCTCGACATAATTAAAAGATGACGTGTATTATTCGCTCTAATCCGCAATACACGTAGTGGGTGTGCTGTCCTTCCTTTACTGAAAAGTAGTCGAATCAACTAACTTTTCAAAAAGGAAAGGAATAACTTTAATAAAGTTTCTTTATTAAAGTTAGAAAAGATCCGGTAAATCTTATCAGAGCCCGGTTATTAATAAAAAGATCTGCTGGTTTCTAGTAAGGCTTCGTCTTTTCTGTCTTTTATTCCTTTTTTACTTATGTTTGAGTAAACTTGGGTTCTTGAGTATGGATCTATGATAGACAATCTAGTTACTTTAACAAGAATAAAGCTGAGATGTATGTAAAAGCTCTTATGCTTGGTGTAGGAAACGAACCAAATTTGTGCTCTAATTCCGTAAAGCGGTAGTTTAGGCTTGTGGTCGTATGTTCGAGGTCAAACCTTGCCAGAAAGCCACGGCCGTTTCTCGATCTTTGTTATCAAGAAACGTAGGGGAACTATGTCAAGCCACGAAATTATGGGTCAAAATGAGCAACCGTAGAGATCTCAGAATATTTTTTGTTAAAAAATACTATAGCCTACCATAGCTCATATACTCAAGAAAAACTCCCCACCATGGGAGAAAATATTCAGGAGAAAGCCGAATACCGTGTTTCTGCGGACAACCACCATTGTCCCTACAATCTGAAAGGATATGAACACTTGGTTCATCTCCCTTCGAATGATAACCCTGAAAATGGGATCTACAACTTCATCGTGGACACTCTTGTGACCATGAATGGTAATTTGCTTGAAACCATGCATAATGTCTACAGGGAAGTCACTGATATTGGAAGAGAAATCATCCATATCAGAAATGATCTCAAAAGCTTAGGAAAAGTTCCTATGGATGATAGTGTTTTCTAGCAAAATTGCCAAACCAACTATCAAACAGGCTATAACCCCAGTCGTCACAAGACAAAGATGGGCTACTAGCGTAAACATGATAAAAAAAAAATTTCTAAGGAAACCAATATTATTCCTATAGAAGAAATTAATGAATTTTTTATAAAACCTTTTTAAGGTTACAACAACAAGAAATTTCTGGTGAAATAGAACGTGAACACATCTACGATTATTATGAAAAACATGCGAAAGCCATTGATTTCTTTAAATCGAGGTATGCGGAAAGCTCTGATTCTGGCTCCTCCGATAATGAAATAGAACCACTCCATGTTCGTGCCTTGGAAGAAGGTCAAGACAGCAACGACACAATGGTTGTCGAGGCTGAACCTAATACTAATGTTGGAACATAACTCCTAATCCCGAATTAATCATGAGGGACCCGAACTTTGTCTTGGAGGAACTTCCCCTTATACAGCAAAGTTTCGTGAAGAACGTTGAAAGGATTGGATTAAGATCCACTCTTCCCAACAGGGAATTCATCATGACAAGAGATATTTGTCTGATGGTTTGATCTTGAATCTTGAGAATATTCCACACAAGTATATCGGTGAATATATCTCAAATTGGACACAAAAATCAAGGGATGGCATATTTCCTCCCTGCTGATATTACTACTGAAGGATTTATTCACTACGCCACTAGTCAAGGTGATAGCATTGCCTGGTTGCAAAACTTTGAAATGCTAAATCCTCAGTTAATTGACTCAATCAAGGCTAATCCAAATAAGCATGCAGCCTTGGATAAGCTAGTTGAACAGCTCCTAGCGGATTTCACGGGAGAAAGTTCACAAGCTTCCAAAAATTATAATAAAATATTACACAATATGGTTTTGTGTGACATCTGTATGCTAGAGGAATTTGTATCCAAGTATATTGGACTTATCTTCCATTTAAACAATGTTAGAGAAAAAGAATTCTGGATGGAGGGATTCTTTACTAAAATCTCTTACCCATGGAATAATTTTATAAAAGCTAAATATGATGATATCCGTGGTGGAATTCATACAACCGGAATGCTGAAAAAGGCTTGTATAAGAACTATGGAGGAAACCTATGAACAGTCTAAGGCCTCATCACAGATGAATAAATTTATTAAAAACTCAGTACTTGGCTACAGATATTGTAACAAGTATGATGAGGATGTTAATTTTCAATTCGGATGTCCGTCTGTTTGGCAAAAACCGAAATGGAGAAAGAATGATTGTTTCAAGAAATTTACGGAAGGGCTTCGGTCGAGATACTTGAATGATTATGTTAGCACATGATCAAATAGAAAGTCATAAACGAACTTAGCGATACGAATAGGTGATTGCGAGAAACTTGCTATGCACGAGAGCGAACGATAAGTGAATAACTTACGAGTTGTGTCGATGGATATGGATTCATCTTGCAATTGAGCTTGCATGAATCGAACTTATATTCAGTGTTGCTAGACGGATAAGTTGGGAATTTTGCTAGAGAATTCTTACTCGTTAGGAATCAAACGTAAGAATACATCGTAGAGACTTTGAGTCAAAGCGATTGTTGCCTTGAGCACGGTCGTCTCGATGTAAACTTTTGTGTCGGATAGATTGTGGCCTTTGAGCAATGTCAATTTAAAGTCTCGTCGGGAGAATTTAAGCACGGTGTCTAAGTAAGTAACCTAGCAGGCGTAGTCCTGAATGTTGATACAGTTGCAAGTCAACAAAGGAAATCGTATCGAGATGAGTTTGTAGAAGCATGGAAAATACTAAAGAAAATGACTCATGCGGCCAAGGAACCCCATGCGGCTCAGAAAGCCCATGTGGCTCGGAGAGTCATGCGGCATAAGGGGCTATGCGGTCCAAGACATCCCATGCGGCTCAGAAAGACACGTGGCAGGACAGCCCTCTCCTTTGCCCTCTCGCATTAATTGCTTGACGGCTGACAACTCTGAAAAAGTGACAGCCCTGACACAGAAAGAAGTAATTATGACTCTGTCATAATGACGAATCTCTAGGGAAGAGAAAAGAGATCTCTGACACAAATCCCCCGAGAGCCATAAAAATGCCACGTGGCCTTGCCATGTGGGCGTTCGTATGCGGCTCACTTCTCATGCGGTTCTGAGTGAATCCATCCTATGCGGCTCAGGCCTAGAAAGCCTCATGCGGCTCGAGCAAAGCACTTCTCATGCGGTTCAGAGTGAATCCGTCCTATGCGGCTTAGGCAGAGAAAGCCTCATGCGGCTCGAGCAAAGAAACTTCTTATGCGGTTCAGAGTGAATCCGCCCTATGCGGCTCAGGCCGAGAAAGCCTCATGCGGCTCGAGCAAAGAACTTCTTATGCGGTTCAGAATGAATCCGTCCTATGCGGCTCAGGCCGAGGAAGCCTCATGCGGCTCAAGTAAAAACCTCTCATGCGGTTCAAGAGGATCATCTCCATGCGGCTCAGGTGGATGTATCCCTATGCGGCTCACAATGATTACCTCCCTGTGGTTCAAAGGCTCAAGGGAGGGCCACTACCCAGACAGCCCTAACACGTGGCCCTAACCCTATGCGGCCCAAAGTCATATGCGGCTCACTCGTCATATGGTTCAGATCCCCCAGTGGCTCCTAGGACACGTGTCCTAAGCCGATTAATTTCTCAGATTTACTGCCATCAAAGATTGGGTCAAATTCCAATAATCGGGGACACGTGGCAGGAGAATAAATTTAATTTATTCGCAGACATCAGAAGATCATTATGAGGAAGATTTATTCCAATCAGCATTAATTGCTAATGGGATTTGGTGTAATCTACATTCGATGGCTCGGATTCGTCACAATCAAACTGAACGGCCTGGATTGACCAATCTACGGGCCGCCGCCATCTCCAAGAGCTAATCATTGGCAACCCTAATGATCACATTCCACTATTATAAATAGCAAGGTGCCATTCCCTTGTAAAAAAAAGAACATCAGAGAGAAATACGCATATACAGAGAGAACTCCCCAATAGTCGGAGAGAAAATACACAGAGAGAGAGAAGCCAGAAGAGCAACAGGAGGAGAGTAAGAAGAGCATTTCTTCATCAACGCCAACCATCTTTTCACAAGGAGTCAAGGCCGCATACCGATCGTCCAAGGAGTAAGGCAGGGCTGATGTCGCCTTCCCGAGCCTCTATCGTCACCCCCCCAGAATCTAAAATAAACAATTGTACTTAGACTGCTGTACCTAGGTTTTCGTCCCTAGGCTTTCTTTGTACAAGCGAGTTTGTAACGTAAAGTAAAAGTCCGGTCCT
Source organism: Iris pallida (assembly GCA_029216955.1). Lineage (NCBI taxonomy): Eukaryota > Viridiplantae > Streptophyta > Magnoliopsida > Asparagales > Iridaceae > Iris > Iris pallida. The sequence continues at coordinate 18,402 of JANAVB010009058.1, read as the reverse complement.
CCGATAATTGTTCTGTTCTTTTATATTTCATGGCAAACACGATGGCGACTCTGCTGGGGACTAACTTCTCCACGGCTGAAGAGTTGGTGACGCAATCGGATGCAGCCAAGCTTGGCTCCACGCAACAAAAGATGGTCGCCCGGTTCGACCAACAGGCGTTCGAAGAAATGCTCTCCGACAAGAGCACTGGCCCGGTCCAGAAGCGAGCCCGCACAAAGAAGGCCCGTAAGGAGTGGAGACCCCAATCCTTCGTTCCTACTGAAGCTCTTGCGGAGATACCCTCTGTTGTTCAAGACGACGAGCAAGATTCCCCTGCGGCCCTACTCCAGACCGTAAATAACTCTGCTGTCCCCAAGTCCGGCAGAAGAAAACACTATGATGCTGGACTTGCAGGGGCAAAGAGGAACCTTATGCGATCAGAGCCGCATAAGGGTATTAGCCGCAGGGAGAAAACTCATGCGGCTACATCCGCCAGCCGCATGAAGAAAACTCATGCGGCCATATCTGTCAGCCGCATAGCTTATGCGGCTACAGCTGTCAACCACATGGATGAAATCCATACGGCTAAGAAAGTCAATCGCTTGCAGAAAACCCATGCGGCCGCAATTGCCAACCTACGGCCAGCCTGCACGATCGTGACTCCTAGCCGCATAAAAATAACTCATCCGACAGCAGAAGACAACCGCATGCAGACAGCCTGCACGGTACCCAATTCTAGCCGCATAGCGTCCGTTCCACGCTTCTCTCGATCAGTCTTCGATCGTCTCTCATGCGGTCCTGACCCTGATGGTTCTCTGGATGATAAGCCAGACTCTGTGTATTCAACTTGGACTCCTCCTATTACGCACCCGTAGGTGCTAAAAGGAGGAAGTATAGGGCAGCGCGGGCTCATCAGGCCCAGTCAGCTGTCCCAACCTCCGACTATCGGGGCGTCCCGTTGATTATCACACGGGCCTCGGATGGAAAGTTTGTATACAACCGCTCGAGTCCAGCCCCCGGCGGCAAACGGACAGAGTGGTTCCTCTGACCTGCGTAAGGCGATCCTCCACAAGTGCAAGGAAAGAGAAGGAGCCTCGGCGTGCAAATAGTCCTCGCGTGGACATCACTGCACCAAATCATCGTCAACTGCTGTTGCAACAACGCGGCAGTGACGGAAGATCGGTCGTCCTCTTCCAAAGACTACAGCATCCGAGCTCAGAAGATGAGGCACCTTCTGTTGTCTCCTGCAATTCCGCTCAGAAAGTCCCCGCCGAAGGGAGGGGGAAAAAAGACAAGCATCTCCAGTCCCAAGATATCAACCACTACAGTTAAGAAACTGTCGTCTAAACGGTTGTCCTCCACCGGAGTATTCCAACACACCCGTTCAAAGACAAAATCTGTCGCGATGGGAAATTCATCATCCACATCGCTGGGGGTTGTGGGAACTGGGGTAGCACTCCTCCGAATATCCGCAACAATCCGATGTTTCAAGGAGGCCAGCCCGGACAAACAACTCTCCCATCAGGTACAACAGACGCTGATGTCCCCGAGGACATCCGTGACTCTCAAGACGAAGCAAGCTCTGAGGCTGGGGATACCGTTCCCTCCGAGTCCGAGTCCGAAGAGAACATTCCCACCTATTCTGATGACTTCTCGGTGCATGGATACGACTCGGAGGGCACATCCTCCACCGTTCCTTCCATCACTCCTCATGTAAGGACGGTGTTCATGACGGACAGCAATCAAGGTGGTTCCAATGATCGCCAGCGCATCGACAATCTCGAAGGCCATATTACTTGCTTTGGTCAAGTCTGTAGACGAGATTAAAGCGGCCCTTCCAACTCTGCAAGGAGGAATGCCTGGCCAAACAAGCACGGGTCCCGCGGTCAATGTGGACTCGAACTCAGCAGCACCAAACCCGGGCAATAATCCTCCCGAAATAACAGCCCCTACCGCGACAGATGAGGCCCGAAAAGTAAGAAGAGAGGTTCAGGAGCTCCGAGCCATGTTCCATGCCCGAGAAAACGCTCAAGACCTCAGAATGCGGCAACCATACCCTGCTGAATGGAGAGATGTTCCATTCCCACCAAGATATAAGCCGTTCAATATCAACCCGTATGATGGCAAGACCTCAGCAAGTCGATACATCACGTACTTCGAGGTCACCACCGACCATCTGTCCCACGATGATGCTATCCTCACACGATTGTTCATTGGAGCATTGGAAGGAGTCGCCTTGGTATCGCAATCTGCCGGACAACTGCATCCACTCATTCGCCGGCTTCAAGCGCATGTTCTTGGAGAGATTCTACGAGGTAGGGCAGGACGTCACCATGTCCACCCTCATGGACGTCATCCAAGGGGAGAAGGAGCTGACAAGAAAACTACATTGAGCGGTTCCGTCAAACCGCCATGAAGCTGCCCTCCGGAAATCCAGATTCCTCTTTGATCGAAATTTGCCAAAAGAGACTGCTTCCAACGATCAGTCTCTGGATGGGCGAGAGTCAATTCAAGGACTGGAAGGCATTTATCATCAGTGCCACAAGTGCCGAAGAATGACGGAAGAAGGCTCGCCAACTGGGATTGCACATCTCGGAAGGAGAAAACAAGGGCAAGCCAACGATAATGGGGGTAGCCCCTCCAACAATCGGGACAGCAAGGAAAGCAGGCTATGGTGGCCGATACAGCACAAAAACCTGAGCCGAAGTCCGCAGACAAACAATGGCCGCAAATCACTTACTCCTTCGAAGACAGTCACGTCAAGCCCATCCTGGACATGCTCATACAAGGGGACAGAATTCAGCTTCATCCACCAAAGACGGGAACCGCGGCCGGCAGAGATGGAGAATCCAAAGTACTGCCATTATCATCGCTATGTTCATCATGCTACACACGATTGCTACCAGCTGAAACGGTACATTCAGAACCTCATCGATTCGAATGCTCTTGCCATCGATTTCGAAGAGGTAACCGTGACGGCCAATATGGTGTCCGTATAATTCGGCAGCTTCCCTCCGACGGAGACTCAAGACAGGGTGATCCCCGTCCCTCTAGCGACAATGGAGATTACCAGGCTGCCGGTCTAGTACCCCTCACCACATCACGAGGGGAGGTCATGTGGATCTATCCAGACTTTGTGTCAGAAGTAACTCGGCCCACACCATCTACCACCGACAAAAAGAAAAGTGGAAAAGTCAGGACCTGCCACACAATCTTGGCAGACAACGAGGAAGCTACAGCCGTCGTCACACGGTCCGGAGCGCAATCCCAACCTGTGGTTGACAATCCAGCTGAAAACCATCAACCCACTACAACTGATGCTCCGGGACCGGCTCAGCCTCCGACGACCGACAAGCCTAGGCCGAGGGAGACTCGCTTCGACAAATCCCTCCGAAAAGAGGCAGCCCAAGGGCTAGAGAGGCCCTACAACTTTGACATCTTAGCGCAATTGGCTAACACACCGGCCAAGTTATCACTGTACGAACTCCTAAGGCTCTCCAAGGACGTTCGTATTGCATTAAGCGAAGCACTCCAAAATGCCGATGTCTATCTGGCTCAATCCAACTTCACCGGGGAGGACTCACCTGTGGATCTCCAGGACAGTGCCTGTACGGGAGCAATGCCCAACATCGTCTTCACTCTGCAGGACATGCTCATCAAAACCAACCTGTACGATCGTCCACTATACTATACTGGATACATCGGCGACGTAAAGGTGGATCGGATGCACATTGATCCTGGCTCTTCCATAAGCATCATCCCGAAGGGTCTGCTACATCATCTCCACATCCCAATGCATCGCCTGACACCTACAAGCACCGCCATCAGCGGTTTCAATTCGGGCAGGAGCTACCCTATTGGGAAGATTCGTCTGAAGTGTCAAATTGGCGACCTCCAATCCGAAGTCACCTGCTACGTCATAGATGCAGACACTTCATACAACATCCTCTTGGGGCGTCCGTGGATACACGATTATATGATCGTCCACGCTGCACCAATGCTTCAAATATGTCGACAAACACGGCTTCGTGAAGACGGAATTTGCTGACGTCGATCCCTTCAAAGGGGTCGAATCTTACTACTCGGACTCCTGCCTATACGAAAAGTCGAAGAGGCACCTTGATGAAGGTAATGTACAAGCTAGTACCGAGACGGCCACCGGATCAGAAGAGCCTCTGAAAATCCACCTCCAAGCTCGCAAACCGGGAAGGTCCGCACCCCTTACTGCCACTCTGCGGAAGGATGCGATCAGCCTCTCGGCGCAGGTAGAGCAGATGATAATCCGGCTGCCAAGGTCCGGCCAAGTGTCGAGACCCACAACGGGCCACTAACAATCAGACTGCCGAGAGTCGGTCAACCCCAAACGGAGAAGCTCAATCCCTCCGATAGGCCACTGACGATACACCTTCCCAAGAAGGGTCGTCACCCCGATGCAAGGTCTGACACTTCTAGCGAACCGGCCACTCCTCGCTCCACATCAAGTGCCAAACTGGGGGTCGCTAGTCTGCCAACAACTCCACGCTCTGCTCCATCAACTGAACCACTGACAATCAAGCTTCCCAGGACATCCTCTCAGTCTTCATTTACACAGGGGGTAGCCGAAGAGGAACCGGAGCTAGCCAAGTATGTGGCTGCCCACACAGCTGTCCCCTCCCCAAAGATGAATTCACCCTTCCTATCACAGACATCATGATCGACAATACCTGCGGCTTCGAACGTATGTCATTCATGGATGGCTTCTCGGGGTACAACCAAATCAAAATGTCTCCTGATGACGAAAAGCATACATCATTCCGAACACCAATTGGCACGTACTGCTACACAGTCATGCCTTTCGGTTTGAAGAATGCCGGCGCCACCTATCAAAGAGCCATGAGCATCATCTTCAGAGACCACTTACGCAAGACAGTGGAGTGCTACGTTGACGATATAGCCGTTAAAAGCCGCTGCAAAGGAGACCATCTGCAGGATCTAAGGACGGTATTCGACCTAATGCGAGCACACAATTTGAAAATGAGCCCTACGAAGTCCTTTCTGGGCGTATCCAGCGGAAAGTTCTTGGGCTTCATCATCACTGCAAAGGGTATCCATGTAGACCCTGAGAAGACAAAATCAATCATGGAGATGGGTCCCCCGAGAAATCTCCGCGAACTCAGAGGCCTCCAAGGGAGGCTAGCTTACATCAGGAGGTTCATTTCTAACCTCTTCGGGCGATGCCGACCGTTCACGCACCTCATGAAGAAAGGAGTCTCATTCGTATGGGACGAGGAATGTCAACATGCTTTCGACAGCATCAAAGAATATTTGTCAAATCCTCCAGTTTTGGTGGCTCCGGTGCCTGGAAAACCATTCCTGCTCTATGTACGAGCAATGGAACACTCCCTCGGGGCTCTGCTGGCACAGAACAACGACGCAGGCCATGAGCAGGCCATATATTACCTCAGCCGAATGATGATTGGGCCAGAGCACCGATACACCGCCGTGGAGAAGGAATGCCTCGCCCTGGTGTTCGCCATTCAGAAAATGCGACACTATGTCACCGGACAAACGATACACGTGATCTCACGAATCAACCCTCTCAGGGTCCTCATGACTAAACCAGGGGCACTCAGCTCTCGCCTCGCTACATGGGCAATATTGCTGTCCCCTTATCATATGATCTTTGTCCCTCAAAAGGCAGTCAAAGGTCAAGCCCTAGCAGACTTCTTAGCAGCCCACCCCGGCTCAGAGTCCTCCAGGATATATGAAGAGACCCCAGATGAGGTCGCCAACTCGCATGCAACCTCTCACGAGAATATATGGCGAATGTTCTTCGACAGTGCTTCAAGGACCGGACCTAAAGGCAACATAGTCGTCGGAGTCGGGGTAGTATTGATCTCCCCTTCCGGATTGGTGATTAACCGCGCTTATTCCCTCACAGAGCCCTGCTCTAACAATGTGGCCGAGTACAACGCTCTGGTCATTGGTCTCCAACTCGCAAGAGAGCTGGGGGTAGAATACCTTGAAGCATACGGCGATTCCCAACTAATCGTCAATCAGATCCGGGGCTCATACGAGGTCCGTCACGAAGACATGATCCCCTATCACCAAATAGCGATTGACATCATCTCGTCGTTCGAAGGGTTCTTCATCGAACATGTCCCCAGACTCCAAAATATCGAAGCCGATGCCCTAGCAGGCCTTGCCGCTTCCTTAGCGGTGCCGAACCACGCTCATCATTCGGTTGACGTGATAGGCCACGAACTGGTCTGTCCCAAGAACAATGTGCAATTCGTGGCGAGTTATTCCGCACAGACGATCGAGGATGCCCCGGATTGGAGACAACCATTCATCGACTTCGTCGTCTACGACATCCTGCCCGAGAACCCAAAGGAAGCCACCTCCATCAGACGGCGTTCTCTCAGATTCTTCTACGATACAGATACGAAAATGTTGTATCGCCGCTCCTACGACGGATTACTGCTCCGGTGCTTGTCGAACGCAGAAGCCAAAGAAGCCGTACGAGAAACTCATGACGGTATCTGCGGGGCCCACCAGCCTGGCCCAAAACTGCAAGACCGCCTTCGTCGAATAGGCTACTATTGGCCCACAATGGTGGCAGATGCGATAGATTATGCCAGAAAATGCAAAGCCTGCCAAGTCCACGCGGACTTCATTCACCAACCATCCGAGTTTCTACATCCGACAGTGGCGTCCTGGCCATTCGAAGCATGGGAAATGGATATCATTGGTCCAATCACCCCACCTTCCTCCCGAGGACATCGCTTCATACTTGCGATCACTGATTACTTCTCCAAATGGGTGGAAGCTGTCCCACTCGCAGAAGTTAAGACTTCAAACGTGATCAGCTTCCTTAAGCATCACGTCATCTATCGCTTTGGACTGCCCCGAAGGATCATCCATGATAATGGTCCACAGTTCGCAAGCCACGCATTCTATCGGTTTTACGATAAGCACCGTATTCAGAATGTCGCTTCGACACCATATAACCCGGCAGCAAACAGATTAGCAGAGGCATTCAACAAAACAATCATCAAACTCCTCAAGAAGTTTGTCTTCTCCAACAAACGCGACTGGAATGAGAAGCTCGGCGAATGCTTATGGGCTTATCGCACCACAGTTCGAACAGCCACCAGGAATACGCTATTCTCCCTAGTGTACGGGAGTGAGGCAGTTCTCCCATTAGAGACTCAAATACCCTCACTCCGCGTCGCCCTCACTTATCAATTGACGACGGATGACAACTACCGACGTCGACTACAAGAGTTGGAGGCCTTAGATGAAAAACGCCTCCTAGCTCAGCAAAGGATCGAGCTATACCAAGCACGCATCTCAGGAGCCTTCAACAAGAAGGTCAAAATCAGAACATTCCAAGTGGGCGATCTTGTTCTGGCAGTCCGGAGGCCAATGGTCATGACTCACAAAACCGCCGGCAAGTTCCAGCCAAAATGGGAAGGTCCATTTGTCATCGAGGCCGTGTTCTCCAACAGTGCTTACCGCCTCGCTAAGCAAAACGGAGACTTGCTCATGTTGTCCGTCAACGGCAAGTTCCTGAAGAAATATTATGTCTAAACAACATCCCAGATCATCAAGTCATGTACCCTCCGGTACCGCTGAACTCACATCCACAACATTTCAGATTATCGAGTCATGTACCCGCTGGTGCCGCTGAACTCACCTCCACATTCCCTTCAGATTATCGAGTCATGTACCCGCTGGTGCCGCTGAACTCACACTTTCTCAATATTCTAAATTACCGAGTTATGTACCCGCTGGTGCCTCTGAACTCACATTCCGGTCACTCTTTCAGATAGTAAGTCACGTATGATTATACCTCTGAACTTCCTTCCTGGAAGAGATCCTCCCTCATGATCCACTACCCGCACTCCCAGCGTACAAAAAGGGTAATCGATCCACAAATTTCCAAAACGCCATGTCCTCATTACCTCTGAGTCGTTTTCACTTCCACCAAAAACAAACCGCCCCCTTGCATAGAACTTCCACGTTCTCCTACCTCTGAGTCGTTCTGTGTACCCCCTCCTTCATTGAGCCCACTCCTGTCATGTCCTCATTACCTCTGAATGGGAAGGTTCCGTCGAAGAAACCTTCATACTTGCCATGTCCTCATTACCTCTGAGTAAGTATGATGATCCCCTTTCGACCTATTATCTGTACCCACAACCGGAGTACGCCAAGGGTAATAGGTCCACAAATGTCCTCTGTTGACCACAAATGTCCTCTATTGACCACAAACGTCCTCTGTTGACCATCAATATCCTCCGTCGAGTTCACTCCTGCCATGTTCTCATTACCTCTGAGTAGGAAGACTCTACGTTTAAAAAATCTTCCTACTTGCCATGTCCTCGTTACCTCTGAGCAAGTATGTCGGTTCCCCTTCATCTTATTATCCGTATCCTAAACCAGGGTACGCCAAGGATAATAGGCCCACAAATATCCTCAGCTAAATTTCTCAGCACAAACCTACCACCTCATCATGCCCCAGGAGCCCAGCTGCTCTACGGCATTCCTTTTCTCAATACCAAGAGCACCCATGACTACTTTGATATGGCTGCTTCAGGTACCCTGACCAAAACTTGTTATCTCTACCTAAAACCAAGGTACGCCATGGGTAACAGGTCCACAAATATATCCCCTATGCGGGGGAAAACATCACCACAATATCACAGGCGCAGCAGGCAATACAAATGAAGGGTAGAATTGAAAGTACTCTTTATTTGAAGGAAGAAAAAAGCATTACATATTTCGGGATCATGTCCCCTTCAGAAAGAGAGAAAACAGAAACAAAACAAAACGAAAAGGCTGACTACATTTCAACATTGCACAACTCCAAGAGACGGTTTTTCACCAAGGCAGTCCCCCGATCAAGCCTCTGCTTAGCCCGACACTCGGCCTCTTGGGATAGCTGCTCTGCGTCATTCAAATAAATATACGCCTGCTAGTCGTTCTCCATCTTCTTTAGGGCAAGCTCTAGATTAGCAGAAGCCCTACTGTACTTGTCAGCCTCCTGAATAGCAATCCCTTTCTCAATACGAGCAGCCTCAAGCTCTGACTCCAGGAAGGCCAGTTTTCTCTGGAGCTCGAGGATCTGTTCCCGGGCATCAGTTATCCCGCGGGAAGCATCCGCCTCCCGAGTTGTGCAATCTTCAGTTCGACGGCTCCATTGGTCATGCAACCGAGTCAGATCCCGGCGGTCCTTCAATATAGCCGGTTTAAGCGATTCCCAGGCAGCCATCACCTTCTCCACCGCAATAATGAGGAAGTTGCGCTCTTGATTTATGACCGCAGGTAAATCAGTCTGTTGCAACAAGCGAAACTGGGCCACGAGACGATCAGCTTCTAATAGCTTCGGCTCCAAAAGCGCAGCCAATTCCCCTCCTCCAGGGAGTATCTTAAGGATATTAATCTGGCCACCAGCACATCGACGGACCAGAGTAAAGGGAGTCCCCCTTTCCACTACTGCTTCGACCCCTCTCTTCAAGTGACGATGGAAACTAGCAACCACATCCTGTAACGCGTCATCCAAGACCTCTGTAGAGGACGGCGTCAGAGGGAGAGTGGCAGACGATACCGGAGGAGCAGCTTCAGAAGTTACTGCACCTGCCACCAAGGAAGCAAATTGCGTACGGAAAGATGCTTGGATGGCGGCTAACTCCTCTTTCGCCGCCCGAAGAGCCTGGATACTCGACAGGGAGGAAAGGTTGACCCCCGAAACTACATTCGCAGAGGAGGACACAGGGGGCATCGTCTCTTGTCCCAGTTGCACTGCTACCCGGGACCCCGAGCTCGACCCAGACGAAGGTCCCTCGACACAGAGAGGTTCTGTCAGGCCCTCTCCGGTAGGGTGCGATCCAGCAACATCAATCACTGGCAACGAAGGGTTGGGATCTGAACATCCAAAGCAACCATTAGTCGACATAATCTGAAAGAAAAGATGACAAGAACACATAGGCTTATTCACGAGCTATGGTTCGATTTGTATTACCAGGGGAAGAGCGTGGGGACGACGGCTCGTTCACAGCCGGCGTAGTTTCCCCACCCACAGAGTCATCATGTTGGGGTTCGGATGTCTCAGGGACGGGCGCAGTAAAGCCCCCGTCCCCCTGGGTTGAGGTCCCAGCAAGGTGGGAATCCTCGGCCGCAACCGAAAGCACCACAGCAGCAATGATAGCGGTGCACACATCACTGACTAAGTGAGACAGGACCGGATCAGCCTCGGTAATCGGATCCTGAGGAGCGAGCTCATCCGACGCCTATAAAGAGCAAAAGAAGCAAGTAATTAGGCCATAACATAGAAGAAGAAGAAAGGAAACAGCTGAAGCCCAAATCACCTCAGGAACAATGTCCTCATCATCAATAAACAGCCTGCGACGTCTTACCGCGGCGTGCTTCGTGGAATAAGTTCGGTCATCAGCGGTAGTCACGCGCCTGCTTCGCTTACGCGAAGGGCCAGGTACCGCAGATGGTTGATCCTCCACCACTTCTTCAGACAGAGTAGACGATTGACCCACGGCCCTTTCAGCCGGCACGGCAGGGGGTTGATTCCCAACCTCCTCGCCCGAAGAATGAGATAAGTCATCAGTATCTTGTTCGTCGTCTTCCTCATCCGCCCTAGTGGACTCTGAGTCTGGCACAGGAACCCTGTTCGCCCCCCCCTCTTCCTCTTCTTGGACCCTTCTGGCTTCTCAGCCAAACCGGTGCCAGCAATGAAGCTAGTATTCATATCAAAACCAACAGGAGGCTTGCTCGCTGCAACATGATAAAGGGCCGCTATATACAAGATATCACCCTCCACCTTGGCATCAGGAAGTGAGAAGTTGGCTCGGGTATGGGTCACATTATAATAATGCCAAGCCCGGACGCCATCGAGCACACTGCCCTCAAAGCTCAAGCAAGCGTTAGGGCGATCCAGGAATAATTGACTATACCCGAATTGACGGGAAAATCTACTGGGCAGATAAGGCTCCAGGCATACTCTATTCCGGTAACGATACACCAGGAGCGCGGGACGGATGTTGCGTAACCAAATGAGCATCTTCTCAGATAAAAGTTGGGGAGAATCGACGCCGTCAACGTGTACCCTCCTCACTTCTCCGGGGGTGAATTCAGGGAGAGATACGAAGAATTCGGGCCCATCAATTCTTGCCAATGCCCTCCGGCAGGCCAGCATGGTATCTTGTTCCCAAGGCTGATGACGTTACCGGAAAAGGAAGGCGTCATCATCGGTGACGTTTTCATCAGGTCCCGGCCTCATCAACGACCGATAGTGCATCAATAACCACCCCATAAGGTAGTGGTATGGTAGTTCTATCCGTTTAAAGTCCATCGACACATCACGAGCAATGACTTTGGATGAAAAGGCGCGAAGGCCGTGGTGTATGCTACACACCATGGCCGGGAGGAGCGCCAGTCTTACCTTGAAGACCAACTTTACAGCAGGAAGAATGAAATGGCGGCTGATCCTTTCCATAGAACCCGCGCCGCCCGAGACTACACAATTGCGTAGCCACACCATCAAGAACCCAGCTAAGATCGCTTTATCAGACATCTCCCGGGTACCATAGTGAAAGTAACTGAGGGAGTCAGTGCTACTCCCAAACCGGTCACGGGTATACCTCGACTTCTTGACCTTCAACATCATATCCTTCACCTCCTCCGGGGTTCGAGGAGTTCGAGACGAAACTTGACCGGAAGGACGCAACTTGAAAAGATACAAAATCCAGGCCTTGGTGTGAGGGGCGTTCCCTTCTGAGCTATTTACTTTCTTGATAGCCATCTGGTGGCAGGCGCTATGATGACACAACAGTTCTTGGTACACGGCAACGAAACCAGGAAATCGTCGATCCAGGTCTTCAAATTCTTCGTTCGTCGGTGTATATGCTTCAAAAGCTTCACCTCCCCACGGAAATCTAGACACAGCGTTCATTTCATGAAGAGCAAGCCCCAGTTCTCCTCCGGGGACAAAGAAAGTCCCTGTGCGCCGATTATACAGCTCCAATAGAGCCATAAACAAGGGCTTGTTAATGGGCAACCCGTAGCAGGTACCCCTGATGGCGTAGTAGAGATCAATTTCCCGAAGGAATTCCCCATACTTCCTCAAAATCCACGAGGTAAGATTAGTCCATGTGGGAATGGGGTTGATCCAATTCAGCAGTGACAACCTGCCTACGGGATATGACCCCTTGCGAGCGAGCTGATTCAAAAAGTATCAGCTATAGTGAAGGTAAAATTAGGGCCAGTCGTGCTTACAAAAGTGCTCGGGAGCAGCCCCATCACAGTCCGACACACGGATTCCTTGCCCGCACATACTAAACCCGTGCGCCCGTTGTAGTGGATCTTGCTCACAAACATTCCCTGTTGGGTAGGAGTCAGGGAGCCTACCATTGTCCTACCCAACGGTACCATATTAAACCATGAAAGAGGATAATGCCGCTCCATCTCGGGGATATGAATCTCTACCCCGTCTACAGAAAAATCCCAGTACTCTGAGACATCCAGCAATCGGGAGTTCTTTATGGAAAAGGCGTCCCCAAAGAGAAAGGCCGGTTTCAGATATTCTCCATCCAACTTCCCCGAATTCATCATTGATAAAAGAAAGCGGAAAGGTTGTTATTAATAGCAGCCACCCTCTCCCTAGGCTCATTAGTGGGAAGCTGATCCACTATACGATGGATTAAATCATCAAGCCGCACGCCCACGGCGTACTGAGCTGAACCCACAAGGAGCTCTCCTGCTGGGTTGGTTGGGAGGTTCACTGAAGAAAGGACAAAAAAGAAATAGGCTTAAAAGATGGTTAAAACAAAAAAAATCGTTGAATAAAGAAGCTCTCACGAGCCTATGCGGTTCAGGTCAATAATGCCTTATGCGACTCCAGTCCAGTTGGGTCTCAAGAGATACAATTTCGAGGAAGCCTATACGGTTCGAGTCAATACAGTCTCATGCGGCCCAAATCATGCGGGAGTTCCATATGACTCTAGCTAGATAGCTTATGCGGATTGGATGAATATACACAGTTCTAACAGAAGAACTCATGCGGCGCCAAAATGCTATGCGGTTCAGCCTGCTAGAAACATATGCGGCTCCGTTCAGAGGAGACTTTACGCGTTTAAATCCTTCTTCTGCGGTTCAAACAGGGGACATTTTCTATACAGTTCGGGCATGAAAAAGTCATGCGGCCCATACAGCATATGCGGCTCTGCCATCAACTTGGTAGGAGGCTTGTGCATAAATATGCAGCAGAGCCATGGGCACTCAAGATTCAAATGCAACCCTTACCATTGAAGGCAGGACGAACGTCAGAGGGCACTTCGGGCGCTTCAGGCTCGACGGCTGACGAAGACGTCACCCTCTTGCCCTTCGCGGCGGCAGAAATGACTTTAGAAGACTTAGGAGCCATTGCTTCGACGAGCGGACAAAGAAGATCAGAAAGAGAAGACAGGAAAAAGAGTGAACGAAAGAGAAGGTAAAGAAATCCCTCCGGCTAAAGTCACCCATATTTATAAACAAAGGCGAAGCGTTTCGATCCCCGTGCATACACGCAAACCGACTCTTCGATTATCAAAATAAGCCGCCGAAAATGAAGGCCAAGCTCCTCGGATCCCGCACCAAAAAGCGGCCTTTAAAAATCAACAACATTTAAGTGCCAACGATTGCCATACGTGACAAATAATGACATGGCGAGAAGCTATGCGGCTGAACAGTCCCCTGCGGCTGAACCACCTACGCGGCTGAACAACCTATGTGGCCAAGTTCTTTATGCGGTCAGGGTTTCATATGCGGCTAGAAGAACACAGACATGCTTCTTATTCAAAGTATTTCAATTTTGCAAATTGAAAACTTTGAAGGGGGTCTTGTAGAAGCATGAAAAATACTAAAAAAAAATGACTCATGCGGCCAAGGAACCCCATGCGGCTCAGAAAGCCCATGCGGCTCGGAGAGTCATGCGGCATAAGGGGCTATGCGGTCCAAGACATCCCATGCGGCTCAGAAAGACACGTGGCAGGACAGCCCTCTCCTTTTCCCTCTCGCATTAATTGCTTGACGGCTGACAACTCTGAAAAAGTGACATCCCTGACACAGAAAGAAGTAATTATGACTCTGTCATATGACGAATCTCTAGGGAAGAGAAAAGACATCTCTGACACAAATCTCCCGAGAGCCATAAAAATGCCACGTGGCCTTGCCATGTGGGCGTTCGTATGCGGCTCACTTCTCATGCGGTTCTGAGTGAATTCGTCCTATGCAGCTCAGGCCTAGAAAGCCTCATGCGGCTCGAGCAAAGCACTTCTCATGCGGTTCAGAGTGAATCCGTCCTATGCGGCTCATGCGGCTCGAGCAAAGAACTTCTTATGCGGTTCAGAGTGAATCCGCCCTATGCGGCTCAGGCCGAGAAAGCCTCATGCGGCTCGAGCAAAGAACTTCTTATGCGGTTCAGAATGAATCCGTCCTATGCGGCTCAGGCGCGAGGAAGCCTCATGCGGCTCAAGTAAAAACTTCTCATGCGGTTCAAGAGGATCATCTCCATGCGGCTCAGGTGGATGTATCCCTATGCGGCTCACAATGATTACCTCCCTGTGGTTCAAAGGCTCAAGGGAGGGCCACTACCCAGACAGCCCTGACACGTGGCCCTAACCCTATGCGGCCCAAAGTCATATGCGGCTCACTCGTCATATGGTTCAGATCCCCCAGTGGCTCCTAGGACACGTGTCCTAAGCAGATTAATTTCTCAGATTTACTGCCATCAAAGATTGGGTCAAATTCCAATAATCTGGGACACGTGGCAGGAGAATAAATTTAATTTATTCGCAGACATCAGAAGATCATTATGAGAAAGATTTATTCCAATCAGCATTAATTGCTAATGGGATTTGGTGTAATCTACATTCGATGGCTCGGATTCGTCACAATCAAAACTGAACGGCCTGGATTGACCAATCTTCGGGCCGCCGCCATCTCCAAGAGCTAATCATTGGCAACCCTAATGATCACATCCCACTATTATAAATAGCAAGGTGCCATTCCCTTGTAAAAAAAAAAGAACATCAGAGAAATACGCATATACATAGAGACTCCCCAATAGTCGGAAGAGCAACAGGAGGAGGAAGAAGAGCATTTCTTCATCAACGCCAACCATCTTTTCACAAGGAGCCAATGCCGCATACCGATCGTCCAAGGAGTAAGGCAGGGCTGCTGTCGCCTTCCCGAGCCTCTATCGTCACCCCAGAATCTAAAATAAACAATTGTACTTAGACTGCTGTACCTAGGTTTTCGTCCCTAGGCTTTCTTTGTACAAGCGAGTTTGTAACGTGAAGTAAAAGTCCGGTCCTCCGATAATTGTTTTGTTCTTTTATATTTCATGGCAAACAGAGTTGCACAGCCAGACTTCAGAAATAGCTGGATAGCGATTTCGAACGCAAGGCGTTGCGGAGGATCGTTACAATCGGATGCGTGACGGCTCGACACGATGCATTAAATTGGTAGTCCATACGAAACATACAAATGTGAAATGCGATTTAGAATCGCGTCGCGTGCAGTGACTTTATTGAATGAATCACGTATGTCGAATATACGTATACGATAAAATTTCGAGAACAGTTGCTAAGATAAGTCTGATAGGGAGTACGAGATGGCAAGCATTAGGATTAAAATTTTGCCTGTTAGCTTTGTTCAAATTTGCTACCACTGGACTTGTTCAAAATACATATATCTTTGGGATGCCTTGAATATATGTACGGATCCAAATGAAGTTGTATACAAAATTCAAATCGAGCTGCAGGAAAGACTTTGAAATATTAATGAAAAGCTTGCAAGATAGTGTGAAACTGAACAATATTGGTGGGACGAGATCGTGAAACGATCTATAAACACTTAATCGGAGTATTGGTTTCGGTTCGAGGACGAACCTTATTTTGAGTGGTATATTGTGAAATGCCCCCCTCCGCACGACGTATTACGCTGAGAGGTTGACTCAATGAGTCGCGTTGACCGAATAAAATGTATCGATGCAAATCGATACAAGAGTTACGTTGTCCCGAGCAATGCATCGAACTAAGTCGATGCGAAGAGTTGCATTGTCCCAAAGAAATGCATCGAGTTGAATCGATGCGAAGCGTTGCATTGTCCCGAAGGAAGGCGCTGAATCGACTCGAAGATTCTAAAAAATCGAATCGACCTAAGGCACAAGTCTGAATCGATGCAAGTATTGATTTTAGTTGGTTTCATGTGCAGGCTATCCGTTTACCTGAAATATTAGAGGTCGACATTTTGCCTAACGGGTCAGCAAAACCCAAGTCATTGCCTCGCAACGGGCTGGGACTTGGGCACTGTAGGCCGAAATCGATTGAGTAGTTCAATGAAACAAGAAGTGCTTGAAAGGCTAAGTCAGATGATTTGGCCGTGCAACAAAGATATAAATCGAGCCACATCGGCTCGCAAAACAACAAGGCGTATCGGTTTAAGGTGGGAGGACTGGCTCTTCTTTTTAATCCTTCATGCCTAAGTAATAATGTATTATTGTATTCTAAGTTAACCTATCGACGCCACGGGCGTGGTCCGATCGGAAGATAATCATAGTGTGTGTCGAACACTAGTTAGAACAATTGAAAGAAAACGTGCATCAAATGCACGAGTCGCTAAGGAACATTGGATATCGCAAAGGCGAGCGCCTCGGTGCGCAAGCCATAAGAACATGGGATAAATGTACTCGGCGAGTGCCTTCGTGCACGAGTCATTCCGCGCCTTCGCACACGAGTTAGAAATGCTAGCACATTGAAAGATTTTGAAGGCGAGCCCTAGCGTGTAAGCCACGAACATTGAACTCCAAGGCATAGAACATAGAAGTACGGCTTCAATGCGTGCATCAAGTGCACGATGCGAAGGAAGAGATGATAAATGTGTCGAACGTGCATACGTGTACGAGATCATAAAAGATGGCTTCGTTGCGAAGAGAACAGTTGTGGCATGTAGGTGACGGAATTGTCAGATGTGGCCTGATACCTCGAAAGGTGTTCAGGACCTTCGGGTCGTTCGATTGACGAACATTAAGTTGAGTCATGATGCCATTGAACATTGAAACGAAGTATGAAAAGTGAGAACATAGAAAGTTAATGGAAGAAATACGAGATGATAAAATCTGAGTCTCGGACTGAAGACTATGTTTGGTTGTTTGAATAATAGTGCGTTGCATGGTCGACTGGACTTGAGATAATTGCGATAATCTCCCGTGCACGAAAATGTTCCCTTCGAACGGGCTGCGCCGGGGCATCGGGACCGTTCGGCCTAGGATGGATATAACCTTTGATGGTCACACATCCGTAAGACGAATAGCGACCGCTTAGAGAGATGTGAAAAGCCGCAAATGATGGTATGCAACGAAATATCTCCGTAATTGGGACAGCAATCCACTACGAAAGTCGTCGGGCTACCCAATTTTAAGAAAGAAAGAAGAGAGATGAAAGAAAGAGAAAAGAAAGAAAAAGAAAAAGAGAAAAGAAAACGAGAAACACTTTAGTCCATTCTGGCGCGAATATGCCAATGACCTTCATAGTTAAGGAACAATGGGTTGAAGGTGCAGGCATGTATGTATCATGTACGCAAAGATCCTGCACGGAGCACTTATAATATGATAGGGAAGAATTGAGACATATTCACCTTGCGTCGATGCAAGGACGAGTGCGTCGCCGTTGGTAAGAAGTCGCGCCACGAAACAAACACGAGATTGCTTGTCTGCTTGCCTATTCAATTCGAATAACATGCTTGCCATGATAACATGCTTTACAGCTTTCGAATATGCCATGAAATCGACCCTAAGGAGAATATAGCAAGATCATAAGCTAAGCTGCATGATTCAACATAAATATTAAATATCGATTTAGAAAGTGGGTCTTTTCATCAGTACATGCAAGGACGAACGTACTGATCCCCCACCAGCTTTCATGCAGGGTGCCGGGAATGGATTGCTCGCGGCAAAGCTTCGCTTGATCGCGCAGAGGCATGGAATGTCGTAGCATTTGAATCGTACGATCGCATTGACGCTCGGACTTGCAACATGATTGATGCGGCCGAGATAGAGAAGGTAGGATGTGGAACGGTGAAATCCTATGTGGGCAGGATCTGACAAATTCAGGGCTATTGAAAGCCTTTGTAATCTCAGTTCATTACCAATAAAGAGAATTGTTTCGTATACTCTGTTTTCTTCCATTTGCTAATATCAAATCAAATATAACCATTTTGAGAATAGTCATCTTGCCTTGCACGAGCGCAACTCCAGGCTCGTGCGGCATCAGGCTCCTACTAGGACGAGGATTCGGTTGATTCCGGGTCGGGGCATGACACTGCTCATTAGGATCGTTCCTATTAGAGCTACTACTAGAACCCTGTTGAGGAATTATCCTTTGGGGAAGGGAT
>JANAVB010009057.1:0-32288 GCA_029216955.1 Iris pallida | reverse complement strand
AAGTCGATCACATAATAAACTAATATCTTAAGGCACTATTTAGTAGTAGTACATGTTCTATTCCAGAATACTACCTGATATTACACTGTACCCATGATTACTTATAGTACATTATTACCATGACATGCTCACATGATTTCCTTATTTTTCTACTATTTAGTTCTACTTATCCATCATGTCTTTCATTGCTTTCTGTTATTTATATTTTTTGTCAATTTAAATGGAACTGATGTTAGTTTATGTACTTCGCTCCAATTCTGACTGGATAACCAACATTTTTAGGAAGTTGTTATGCCCCACATACTTGGACCACATGACGGTGCTAGCTGAGACAGGTTCTCGATGTTTCATTTACCGTGAGTTGTCTTCTGGGAGCTCTAGGCCATTATTCCTTATTTAGATTCATGTTTCGTTGTCGAATTTGTCTCTGACACATTCTTGATTTGTATGATCATTTGTGGATTCTAGTTTATTTAGTGATACTATTATCTCTTCTTATTCATATCTTCTTTAGATATATGTGATTTGAGTACATGTTGTTATTGCAGATCATATATGTTGTAGATATATACTGAGTACTTGACAGCGTTCTACCGCCGATACTGCGACGTAGGCTGGGCGTGGCCCACGTACTTGTGCCTGAATATCCGAGTGCGGGTTGTGACACATTTTTATGGTGGCCCATGCAGGTCAGTCTTTGCAACTAATGCGAAGTCGTGGTAGTACTTAGGCTTAGCCGTACTACTGTGAGCCTGCCCTAGGATTAGGATTTGAATCATAGAATATTATAGGAGTTTGGTACTCAATCACATATTATGATCTTTGATAGATTCCAGGGATGACCCCTGAGAATCTTACTTCGAATTTTTGTTGAGTCAAATTTTACTTGCTTTTTCTCATCCTAATTTTGAAGACATGTCCGTTGTTAAACCCTATTCTTGCATAAAGATGAGTTTTATGGACTCTAGAAGGAACAAAGAAGTAGAAGTTAAATTTATAACCATCCGAGTTGGTAAGAGAACAAATTATTAGTCAATCTTATATATGAAGGTTGAGATTTATTTTATGTAATACTCAAGGGAATTTGAATTTTGACCAAGATAGTACGTTTGGGAATCGAGGGTTTGATGAAATAGGTTGAAAAATAAATGGAAGATAACAATTTAGATAAATATGGATTTTATAGTCAGGCCAAGAATGATTTATAGATGTGGGTTATATATTTAAAGGATTAGAGGATAGTGTTGAATGGACTTGCGACAAGAAAAATGTTAGAGGAATTTTATATAATTGTAGTGATAAGTGCTATTGAAGAGAATGTTGGATTATCTTTCTTGCTTGAGTAGTCAAGAGGGTAGCACGAGATACGATCATTCTATAAGGAATGTAATTCTGAAATTTCAAGGAATTATTGAGACAAAAATAGTAGAAATAGTAGAATAAATTTCCAGAAGTGATGATTGAAAATTGGATTTGGGGTCTTAGAGTTTACAACTTATTTAAGAAATTTGACAAGGCTAGAAGGTCATACAACTTGGATAAGTTATTGACAAATGAAATTTTAAGAAATGGCTACATATAGGATTGTGATTCCTACCTGGTTGTCAACAAATTTAATTGATTTGAACAATAATTGAGGTTGCTTGAATAAAACAAAGGATAATTTCGAAGGTAGATTGCTATGAACTCATTATTAGGAAATTTTAATGACATAGAGTTAACATCTGGGAAGATAAGAGTGATGGAAAATTTCTGATGATAGAAAATTTTGACAAATTTAGACGTGAAAGTTTAGAAGAATTTGTATGAGTATTAAGTAGATAAATAACCCTAGGTATGAGATTAGACAAGGTTATCAGTAGTAGATAACTAGTGACTTGGAGTAACGAAGTGTATTTATTGAGGAGAATTTTAATTATTAGACAAAGGCGAACGCCTTGGAGGTTGAGAAATTTTGTTTCTATTAAATATGGACAAGTGCAAGAAAAGGGAAGGAATGATTTTGTTACGACCATATGAGCAGGAACAAATCCCTATCATTATTTTTTCGTCTTATCGTCATTTCTTCATCTTAATTAACCTCGTCGTATTTACGTTGATCAACTACCTCGTACCTAAATCTATTAGCTACACTTTGAGATCTTTCGAATTCTCGTATCTCTCTACTTAGGAAAGGCCGAGAAGTATCAAAATCATCTACAGAATTTGTTATCATGTAGTGACCTTGGTAGAAATATCATGTAGTGACCCTGGTAGGAATACATAATGCCGAAAATTAAAAAAGAATTAGAGGGAGAAAGATATGACAAGGATTGGAAACAAATCAAGAGACCGGTGGTGTCAACTTGGAAATGATTACACTTGGAGAACAAATTTGAGTATGGATTACTTTAGACAAAACATAAGTGGATTTCAAGAAAGGAGAACAATGGAATGTACATTGATGGTGAGAACTGTAATATTTTGTTGTATTTTTAGAACTAGTGAGAATATTCGAGGGCGATATGATTTTGAGAACCTAAATATTTTTAAGTTACTAGTTCTCGAGATATTTAATATTAGAATTAAAACTAGGATACTGAGATTTGGAATCCAAATACATGGAAGAAAGATTATGATTGCATACAGTAGTGATACTAAACTGAGTAAAGGATTGGTAGGAGAACGATTGAGAACTGGTAAGAAAAACAAAAATTTTGAGTTATAGGAAAATCTAGAGATTTTGTGAGATTTCTAAATTTAAGAAGAATAATATTTGAAGTTATAAGTTGAAGAAAAATGAAGGTTGATTTTTTAATAATGGAGAGCAAATTTTTATATGGTAGGGGTAGCACTAGACTTGGGCAATATAAGAGTATAGATTTGAACAATGATTAAGGATTTTTAGAAACCCTGATTCAGAAATTTCGGATCCAATTTAGAACAAGGTGGAGGAATTTGAGTTTCAATATAATTAAGTTAATATGGGATTGAAAAAAATTGATTGAGGAGTTCTAACAAGAGTATGCTTCATGGGTAGTGCCTTCTGAATAAAGGTCAACCATGTAGTATTTAAAGAAGGGTTCATTCTACAAGACTGAAGATTATAATTTTGATAGTAGTTATATAAGGGTTTGATTTTCGTGATTGAAGATCATGGTTTTGGTAGTAGTTTATCTGAACTTCAGATAATCTTGGTAGCAGTTGAAGTTGAGTGATATGATTACCTAGACTTCCTTCTACAAATCCTACATTTTGGTTTCATATCCTAATAGAAAAAATTTATTTTCTTATCCTTGAATCGTTTCTAAATATTTCAATATCGTTAAAATTTTAATCCTCTTTGGTTATGACCAATCAATTTGTAGTCGTCATCCTTATCGTGCCAAGGTTCTTGATTACTGATTATACTCAAACGACTTTAAATTCGATCGTGACCTGGATTTCCATCCTTTGGATGCTCGTGCTCAGACTTCGATGACTTTGTTCTTCATCTTGCCAAAATTCTATTTTAATCAAGAATTGATCAACTTATCTTAAATCAAGTCAAAACTTAAATTTTTGGTCGTGATTGGATTTCAATGCCATTATTGCTCGTGCGTAAATCTTCGATTTAACTTCTCAATAATTCTAACCGTGATTGGATTTCATGTTATTCTTGATTACACCTAATTTTCATGTTTGGTCGTGCCCAGATGACCCGGCACAACTAAACAACTCTGATTCCAAACGATCGTAATTTTACGATCGTTATGATACATATTAATTGAACCCTGTATCTTCCCTAAAATTTTGACTATCTTCATCATGACTATCTACCAACTTAGTTATGTCATATTCGGTCATATTTGGATAAAGTTTTTCATCGTGCCTAGATTTTGATTCTCTAGTCACTCGTGCTCAGATTTTATTCCAATTATGCCTAGGTTTGACTATTTTTCATAGCTCTATCCTAAGTCATGCCCAAGCGATTTAAGTTATTTTCAGGATCTTAATCACATCGGAGCGTCGATTATTGTCATTTGTGACCTAACTATAATGGTGATCCTGAGATTCTAAACCGTGGCTATAAGACTTGGACTTTAAAATCTTGATCGTGCCAAAAAATTATCTTTGGTCGTACCTAAGTTTGAAATTGATCGTGCCTATGCGACCTTAAACCTGATTTTCTTCAAACCTAGACTACTGATCGTTCCGTACTTGAATTTCGATTATATCTTCGATTTACTAGCCATGACTGAGATCATGCCTAAATGAGTTGAGTTTATTTCTAAATCATGCCTATCTAATGTTGCCTCTACTACGGTTCTATCGTGTTGAAATCGTAGTCGTGAATAAGTGGTTTTAAATTGATTATCTTGATCGTGCCAAAGTCGTCGTTATTTGATCGTGCCTAAGATGTTGCCTAAATTCACTATCGTGTTTTGAGCCCCTTTGCCAATCTTAAATTTCGAGGACAAAATTTCTTTAAGGAGGGTACATTTGTAACCTCCGTAAACCGAATATTGGATTTTTCTCAAATTTTTTGATTTTTCTAAAATTGTGGATTTTAATACGAAATATATTATCAGCCGTAGAATGCTATCGGTATATTGTTGGAACATTAGTTTAAGAAAAGCGATATTTTATCCTAAATAACTTCATGTCCATTTTCTAGATTTCTCATAAGTTATAAATATTACTTTATATAGAGAAAAAGATTTCTCAAATTCGATTGTAATAAAAAATATATACATTTATAATTATTTTTTCTAAACCTATATTTTATACGAGTTACATATTTTCCTTCGTGTTCGGCGAAGAGTATTTCAATTCTATTATTTTGCCTATCAATTGTCGGCTACAGCTTCGATTTAGTTAGTAGCTAAACTGTAATTAGCTACTAATTAATTAACTAATAGTAATAGTGGTTAGCCATCAGAATTTTGGTTAGTAGTTATTTCTAATAATTTTCCCTAATTCTACTACATTTACACTTTTGCCATTAGGGTTTCTACCATATCCTATAAATATTGGACATTCTCCAATATTTCTTTACAACAACTATTCCTAAAATTCCTATAACACTACAATCACAACTCTTCCCTGCCTAGTCCAGCACCTTGTCATTCCTCCCAACACCAACACCCTGCTGTCCGACACAACCCTCTCCCGGTCGTCCCCAATCGAGCTCCGACCACCGCTGACCAATGCCACCACCTCCCATTCACCACTATCGCTGCAACCATCCACTAATGGCAGCCACTCGGCCATCACCCCAACATCAACTACCACCACCGCCACCATACCCCTGTTACCACCATACGAAGCCACCACCAATGCCATCAGCATTGCCCAAAAATCCGACCAAACACCACCACTACTACCACGACAACAACCCCGACCACCATCACCATAAGTGAGGGAGAGAGACCCTCACCTGCCAGCGTCGTCGTCCCCAGCCATCCGCGCTACCTCCTTGGCCACATTCGCTGTTGTGAACCCTCAGCACTGACGTAGATCTAGATCCAGCGTCGCCTCCTCCGCCCCTACCCCCCATCGTGCTAGCGTCGCCTCCTCCACCCCTACATCGAGCCACCGTTGCCGTAGCACTGCCCCTGCGCGCAGCACCTTCCCGCGTCCGGCGAGCGCCATCGTGCTAGCGCCGCTCCTCTGGAGTCAGCGCCCAGCTCCGCCGCCTGGACGAGACCCCCCTCCCCCCTATTGTGAGACTCCCCATCCTTCCCTATCTATTTCTCTCTCTGGTAATTTGATTTTGGAAGAAAAGATGAGAGAGCATGCCTCTCTCCCCCTTCGTTTGTTTTGAGTTTGGTTGATCAGCATATGACCCCCTTCCTTCTATACGTTTATAGCTTTGTATAGTTATTATTATTTTTTTTTGGTCTTTGAAGCTGTACATAAATTTTGAGATGAGAATTTGTGAAATATAGGGGAACAGTGTTGACCCCTCTCTCTCTCTCTCTCCCCTTCATTATATCGGGACAGTTAGGGAGTTGAGGGAACAGCAGCTGGGTTTGTATTTTTGGGCTCCAGAGCCTATGTGCCTATCTAGGCTTTAGAATTTAATTTTATGGATTTGGGTTTAATAACTTAAATATAAGTTTAGAATAATTTTAGGTTTTATATAATAGTTGGTCTTAGTTTTGGGATTCTATAACTACTAATTTGGGTTTTATTTTATAAATAAATTTTATATAAGGTATATTTAGTTATTTTAATTAAGTAGATTAAATCATGGTCCTGAACTCGGGCCCAAGATTACTTGGTATAATAACAATCTTATCGGCCTATATATATCGGTGATGGTTTTATAAATATATTTTGGTCTTCCTATTTTCTATAAAGGAAATATGGATGTAAGCCATTTGGTTTGTAAATTGTTTGGGCATTTATGATATTCCTAAATAAAGATAGTTTCTAAAAACTATATCCTTTTGACAAATAATAATTAGGGCTAGTTGTGATTTGTAGTCCTTTATGTCTTACTAATAATAGTTTCCAAATAATTACGAATAAGAGAAAATATTATTAGAAGAATTTATTATAACTTCTATTATAGCTATGAGTATTTGAATATGAGGTTAATCCCTAATTTATCCAATTCTTTTAGTTACCTCAAAGTCGTGACTATTACAGTCATTTCTTATTTCTTGATTCGATTATCGTGCCGAACTCTGATTTTGGACTTCTATATACCAAACTAGGCTATTTGTACTATTCTCGACTCAATCGAACCGCCTATATCGTCGTTTGGGACCATCTTGTTGAGCATAGCATTGTTACCTATTTTGTGTCGATACGTTCGTATCGCGTACGTCGACTCTAACTCAATTGAGGCGAGTACATTCTCTGATAGTTTTCGTTATTTTGCTAGTCTCTATGATATCAGTTTGTAGTGTTGTGCTTGATTTCTGGCACGAGAGTACACGAATTGGTATTGCTTGGATCCCATCATGAGATGTTACTCTTGATTATCCTGGTATATTGGTACATGTCTCGTTCTTGACTATTGTCCTTGTACTTGTGTAGATACTGATTCCTAAGGGGATTTTCTATCCTCTTAGAGAATCTCGTGTCGTAACGTGCTATGGTTGGATCCATTATATAGTCGGGGGATGGGGAGATATTAGGAGATTATGTGATCATACCCCTACTTACTTGTGCATAGCTCACCCTTGCCACATATAGGGTGTAACCTGACCTTACTTGTACTTGTGCATAACTTCCATGTATGGCCAGCCTGATCTTAGGTTTACATGTGCTTGTTCTTGTGTATAGTCGATCATGTGGATAGCCAGATCCTAGTCCCAAGTCGATCACATAATAAACTAATATCTCAAGGCACTGTTTAGTAGTAGTAGTACATGTTCTATTACAGATTACCACCTGCTGTTATACTGTACCCATTATTACTTATAGTACATTATTACCAAGACATGCTCATTATTTTTCACTGTTCATATCCATCATGTATTTCATTGCTTTCTGTTATTTATAGTTTTTGTCAATTTAAATGGAACTGATGTTAGTTTATGTACTTCGCTCCAATCTTGACTGGATAACCAACATTTTTAGAAAGTTATTATGCCCCACATACTTGGACCACATGATGGTGCTAGCTAAGACAGGTTCTCGATGTTCCATTTACCGTGAGTTATCGTCTGGGAGCTCTATGTCACGGCCCGCACCCGCTTTGCGGATACGAGACGTGTCCAAGCTCAGCCTACGCCGCAGAGTCGACAGTAGAATGCTATCAAGGCCGTAATAAATAAATGTTCAAAATAAACTATTTGCTCATTCACATTTCTAATAGATTACAACATTAACAAGAATTATATTCAAAGAAAATATAATGTTCTTACATATTTGAAATGACTACAACACAGCTATATAATCTCTAGGTTTCTACCTGCTAGTACACCCATATCTCCCTATGCTAAGTGAAGCCACAGCTAATATGAAAAGTGTTGGTTTCCAGTCAGGAATAGAACAAGCACACAAACCGACGACAATCCGAAAATATAATAGAATTCACAAAACATGAAAATAGCATATATGAAATGAAGCCAGAGAGTAAACTAGTAACATGTCAGGTCTAGAACAAACTGGAAAGATATAGCAGAATATATGGTCTAGAATAAAGCATGTAAACAGTGGTGACATGGCAAGTAGTGATTATTGCAAGAAGAGAGACAAGGAAACACTATCTACGTGTTTTGAAATATCGAGTTCGACATGTGAACGTTTAAGGGGTAAATACGGCACCCTGCACATGTCATGTGCAGCTGCTATCAGTCATGATCAGATATTTTGGGATGGGATGGGTAGTTCACACGTCTACTAAGATATTTTTTCGCCCAGCTAGTACTCATGGAATCAAGTCGCAAGCATGGTAATCATGTAAATAACAGTCAAGAAGTTTAATAAATCCATGATAGTAATCTCCGTGTGATGAGCGTGTCAACAAGCAGCAAGACATATGTATAAACATGAAACGTAAAAACTACTATGAACCGAAAACTAATCAGAAAGTGTATTTGCCTGAATCCTTGCACAAACCGTAGTCACAAGTCAAGGAAGAGGGGATTGCCAATCTAGAAGCTGTCAACCAATAACATACATCGTACCACGAACCATGCACGAAAACTACAAGTCAATTCTACGGTTCTAGTTCTAAATTAATGGAATAAGTGGATAATGGGTTAGCTAATCTAATAATAGTTAATTCTGGAATAAATTACTTAAAAACCTAATTTAATCTAATAATAATCTAAATATAATCTAAACATGGAAGTTTGGCCATAAAAAGTTATGTTTCCAGTTTTGGAAACCATAGCACGCAAATCGAGGCGTGCCGTTGACTATCTAGTCAAACGTCGTGAACTCAAGGTTTTGAAAGTGCAGCTTGGCAGATTTTAGCGCCACGAGTGCGCTGGAATCAACCGTGCCGCAAATTCACGTTTTGGTCAAAAGATATCGCCGGTATGGCTAATCGTGACCAAAATGGTGATTCACCGATCAATTCTGAGTTCAACATAATAACTAAAATACTAGATGAAAGAATTAATTTCTAGGAAAAATATATGTTGTAGAAATCTGTGTTAGCTTTCCGAAACTTCAAACGGTTCGTGATTTCAATTTCTGGTCCTCCCGAAATCTCGAAAACAACGAAATGTGTCAAGTTTCGGACAACCGACACTCTGCGAATTTTACAGAAATTAAAGTTCAGAGATAATAAAAATAAATTAGATATTCGAAAATTATACCTCAATACGAATCCAACAAAAAAAGGCACGCAAAAAGGAGGTCGGAGTTGTCCGCAATCGTCTCGGGAAGTCGGGGGTCTCCATGGAACAAGTTTCCTCAAAATTGGCCAAAATTAAATTAGGGTTTACTGTTCAGCGAATATATAAAAAAATAAAATTATATATATATATATATATATATATATATATATATATATATATATATATATATATATATATATATATATATGGCGGGTACAGTCAGCACCCGCTGACTGGGCGCTGCAATGGCTGACGGGTAGGCCCGGCCAGCGCTGACTGGGTATGACTGGATAATTAATTACAGAAAATGATTTAAAATTATTCTAAGGCCAAATAAACTCAAATAAAATCCCAAATATTCCTAAAAAAATTATAGAAAATTACAGAAAATATATCTTACCTCCTAAAATATAAATATAAATAATTTATCTCATATTAGTCTCAAATGGCCTCATAATAAATATTGAAGCCTTTAAAATATATAAACCTTAATAAAATAAATATCTAAAAATTGCAGAAAATTATAATAAGCTATAAAATAATAAACAATGCTTATATAAACCATATAAGGGCCAAATGACCATAATATGATCATATCTCTCTTATGAGCTTAGGTACAAATCCTAATGACCATAAAAGTTAATCATAATCAAAATAAAATAAAATAAATCGGGAAGTGGGCTTACAAATCTGCCAACCTTAGAAAAATTTTGTCCTTGAAATTTCAAAGGATACGACTAGGCACGACTAAAAATATTATCCATAAATTATAGTCAAAAGCTTAGTCAAAATCTAGGCTTAGTTGAGGATAGAATCGAAATATGATAGAAAAAGTGAACTACCAATTGTTGAGATGGTGGTAACAAGAAGTAAGACATTAAATCAATTTAGAAAAATTAATAGTCGTATGCCAATAAAAGATATAGCCTCTAGGGTATTCGAAAATCATAAGTATATCCAAAATTATTTAACCGAGAATCCATGTCTCGTCAGTGTACATCTGGCTGCTGTGAACCCTTGATTTCATGACTCAAGTATAATATGTTATCGAACACTCTACCAACTCTACCCAATATTGACATAATTAAAAGATCAATAATACAACTAGGATATAGTTTTATTAATATTTGACAACCTACGCATACTTGAAATTATTTCAACTTAGGGATCATGCCACGCCAGTGCGCTGCTGATTGCAGTGAACCCGCAGTCTCCATAATTCAAATAAATGGGGATAGTGTGCATATGCCTTACCATTGTAAGTCATCAAAAATTATTTCAACTATATCCATAAGAATTTCAAGGAGCTTCTATAAATTCAAATAAGTCGATCATGATAAGAAAATGTAAGTATATGTCCTTGAATAAAAGTATCAGTTTTGAAAACAAAACGATCGCAAAATAAGCGAAGACGACTTGAATTAATATATAGATAATTGAACCAAGAAAATAAAACGATCGCAAAATAGTTTTGAAAATAAAACGAGGTTTAGAGAAGGCAAAAGATAAAATGGCACAAAAATGCTCAAAATTAGGAATTGAATTCTATGAAGGCCTAACTTACCAAACGTATATTCTACCCACCTTGAATCATACCCTCGTATTAAAATACAATAGAATTACATGGCCTATGTAGCAACCTTATTTACTTAACAATAGAATTAAATAAGGGACTCATAGTCCTGGTATTCTCCTAAAATGAAATCAATCCTAATTGTGAATAAGCACTTCCTAGTCGCAGGCTTGTAGTAGTACAACTAACTTAAGTACTACCACAAGTTCGCAATCATTTACGAAATTCGACCTGCATGGGCCACCAAAAAAACTTGTCACGGCCCGTTCCCGCTTTTCGGATACGAGACGTGTCCAAGCACAGCCTACGCCGCAGAGTTGCCGGTAGAACGCTGTCAAGGCCGCAATAAATAAATATTTAAAATAAACTTATTTGCTCATTCACATTTTCTAATAGATTACAACATTTACAAGAATTATATTCAAAAATAATACAATGTTCTTACATATTTGAAATGACTACAACACAGCTATCTAATCTCTAGGTTTCTGCCTCCTAGTACACCCATATCTCCCCATGCTTAGTAAAGCCACAGCTAACCTGAAAAATGTTGATTTCCAGTTAGGAATGGAACAAGCACACAGACCGACGGCAATCTGAAAACATAATAGAATTCACAAAACATAAAAATAGCATATATGAAATGAAGCCAGAGAGTACACTAGTAACATGTCAGGTCTAGAATAAACTGGAGAGATATAGCAGAATATATAGCCTAGAATAAAACATGTAAACATGGTGACATGGCAAGTAGTGACGACTGCAAAAAGAGATACAAGGAAATACTATCTACGTGTTTTGAAATATCGAGTTCGACATGTGAACGACAAAGGGGTAAATACGGCACCCTGCACGTGTCGTGTGCAGCTGCTATCAGTCACGATCAAACATTTTGGGATATGATGGGTAGTTCACACGTCTACTAAGATATTTCTCCGCCCAGCTAGTACTCATGAAATCAAGTCGCAAGCAAGGTAATCATGTAAATGACAGTCAAGAAGTATAATAAATCCATGATACTAATCTCCGTGTGACGAACGTGTCAACAAGCAGCAAGACGTATGTATAAACATGAAACGTAAAAACTACTATGAACCGAAAACCAATCACTAAGTGCATTTGCCTGAATCCTTGCACAAACCGTAGTCACAAGTCGAAGATGAGGGGATTACCAATCTAGAAGCTGGCAACCTACAACATACATCGTACCATGCACAAAAACCATAAGCACGAAAACCATAAGTCAATTCTAAGGTTCTGGTTCTAAATTCATGGAATAAGTGGCTAATGGGTTAACTAATCTAATAATAGTTAATTCTGGAATAAATTACTTAAAAACCTAATTTAACCTAATAATAATCTGAATATAATCTAAACGTGGAAGTTTGGCCATAAAAAGTCATGTTTTCAATTTTGAAAACTATGGCACGTAAATCGAGACGTATCATTGATTATCTAGTCAAACATCATGAATTCAAGGTTTTGAAAGTGCACCTCAGTAGATTTCAGTGCCACGAGTGTGCTAGAATCAACCGTACCACAAATTTACGTTTTGGTCAAAAGATATCGTCGTTATGGCTAATCATGACCAAAATAGTGATTCATCGATCAATTCTGAGTTCAACATAATAATTAAAATATTAGATGAACAAATTAATTTCTAGGAAAAATATATGTCGTATAGCTCTGTTTGATCTTTCCAAAACTTCAAACAGTTCATGATTTCGATTTCCGGTCCTCCCGGAATCTCGAAAATACCGAAACATGTCAAATTTTAGACAACCGACACTCTACGAATTTTACAGAAATTAAGGTTCAGAGATAATAAAAATAAATTTGATATTTGAAAAGTATACCTTAATTCGAATCTAACAAAAAAAATGGCACACAAAAAGTAGGTCGGAGTTTTCCGCAATCGCCTCGGGAAGTTGGGGGTCTCCTTGGAACAAGTTTCCTAAAAATCGACCAGAAGTAAATTAGGGTTTACTGTTCAACGAAAATATATATATAGGGCGGGTACAGTCAGCACCCGCTGACTGGGAGCTACAATGGCTGATGGGTGGGCCCGGCCAGCGCTGACTGGGTATGACTGGATAATTAATTACAGAAAATAATTTAAAAATCATTCTAAGGCCAAATAAACTCAAATAAAATCCTAAAAAATTATAGAAAATTACAAAAAATATATCTAACCTCCTAGAATATAAATAAAAATAATTACCTCATATTAGTCTCAAATAGCCTCATAATAAATATTGGAAGCCTTTAAAATATATAAAACTTAATAAAATAAATATCTAAAAATTGCAGAAAATTATAATAAGCTATAAAATAATTAAACAATGCTTATATAAACCATATAAGGGCCAAATGACCTTAATATGATCATATCTCTCTTATGAGCTTAGGTACAAATCCTAATGACCATAAAAGTTAATCATAATCAAAATAAAATAAAATAAATCGGGAAGTGGGCTTACACTCTAGGCCATTGTTCCTTATTTAGATTCATATTTCGTTATCAAATTTGTCTCCAAAACATTCTTGATTTGTATGATCATTTTTGGATTCTAGTTTATTTAGTAATATTGTTGTCTCTTTTTATTCATATCTTCTTTAGATGTATGTGATTTAAGTACAGGTTGTTGTTGTAGATCATATATGTTGTAGATACATACTGGGTACTTGATAGCGTTCTACCATCGATACTACGACATAGGCTGGGCGTGGCCCACGTACTTGTGCCCGAATATTCGGGTACGGGTCGTGACACCGTGGCAACGAGTGGGTTTCCAATTTTGCTCTCTCACTCTATTATAACTTATTTTTTGAGGCATTTAGCCACCGAGCACGTATTAGCTTATGTTGAAACTTTATTTCTGTCTACCTAAGGGCTGTAACATGATTAGCAAATCTTAGGGTTGATCATGTACGACTTAACTCTTGCTAGTCTTCGCATTTTGTATGACTAGCTTCATGATCATCTGAATAAGAAATGTTTGGGACGCCTTACTTTTGTATGTATGATGACCTAATATCTTGTAGCATCTATTTATTTGCTTGAGATTGAGACACTAGACTTATTCTTTACCATAAGAGACTGATGGATTATAGATTAACCATCATACATCTAGACAGCCGTGATCGTATTGTAAAGTGTATTGTACTCCAACGTACGTAGCTGGCTATGTCTGTCCCACACTCTCTAATATTCTGGTTCTGGGGTACGACACGATTTAAGTGGTGGCCCATGCAGGTCTTGAAAATCAAGATGTATGAAGATTTTATTGAATAGATGTCTCAATCAGCACTCCCCCTTGATCCCTACTCGTGCTTTCTAATCTTCCTAAATCTTGACCTAATAATATGCTCTTATCTTTGATATATCTTGGCCCTTCTTTATTGTTCTCTATGTCATTTTCTTCAGTGTTATTGTTTGTGGTCCTTTCGATCAGCCGGGCGGAGCACCTCCTGTGAACCAACAGCTTGTGAAATAGCAACAACAAGTAAACCAGCAACAACCTGGGGATCAAACACAACTCTCAGGAATAGTATCCCGAGTCATGCCTTCCGGGGAATAAGAGCCACCAGTACAGCTAGCCCAGCCTGTAAAGCCTAACAATAGAACCCTGATGGGACTAATCCGAGACTTGCTTACATCATAAGATCGTCGAGGTGATGCTCTACAGCAAATAGTACAAACAGCTATGGGTAGAGTTGGTTATCAAGAAAACAATGTAGCGAAGAACAACTTCAAGTGCCTGAACCCTCCTTTCTTTGACGGGAGTGAAGATGCTATCACTGCTGATGCTTGGATTCAAGACACAAAGGTTATTCTAGAGGCATCTAGAATTCCAATTGAAGAGAACGCGGTCGTTGTGCGACTACAATTGTTGGACGTAGCTCGCAGCTGGTGAACAATGCAAGCAATTAGTTTGGTGATGTCTATCACGTGGGCTGTATTTAGCGATAGATTCTAGACGAAATACTTCGATGCAGTAGCTCGCTATGACCTACAAACAAGGTTCAACAATCTCAAGCAGATGGGAAGGACAGTTGATGGATATACGGTAGAGTTTTTAAGACTTAATCGGTTTGCTCCCACCTTAGTGGCGACCGATTTGGACTGAGCACAACGATTCCAGCAAGGACTCCACCTAGAGATCATTCTAGTAGTATAGCAGTTCGAATACCAAATATTTGATGCCATTTTGCGAGCAGCAAGAAGGAACGAATATACTTCCCAGAGGATAGTAAATCGATCCGGAGGACGAAAGAGGTCTCATGGACAATTATTCCAGTCATCAGCACCAGCCCCAGCAGCTAGGGTATTGACTATTGAAGCTCCTAAGAGGGTGACACTAGTTTCATTGGTCCAGTACTCAACTTCGACGTACCCTCAACAACAGAAATAGAAGCAATCTTCTGTAATGGAGTGCTCTCATTGTGGGAAGCCTGGGCACGTAATTTCTTAGTGTCGTAAAGCACAGGGGTTGTGCTTAGCTTGTGGGGCACCGAACCACTTAATCGGATCATGTCCGAATAGATCTAGTTCATATTCATCAACCCTAACTAGTCCATCGGTTAGGGCACCAGTACCAGTACAACAGCAACAGTAGTACCAGCCTTCGAGGCCATTGCTACCTTAGGCTCAAGCATTCCAGCAGTAAAGACCATAGCAGTATGCTCATAACCAAGCCCAAAATCAAAATACACAGAGAGGTCCCCAGCAGAAGGGACGAACACCAAAAGGACAGGGTCAAACTACAGCTCTGACAGTAGCAAAAGAATTGGCATCAGGTGAGGTAGTGGCTGGTACCATTCTCGTCAACTCTTTTATAGCAACAATATTATTTGATTCGAGTGTATCGTATTCATTTATGTCTGCACGATTCAAATACGAATAGGATTAGATCTCGAGTCACTATCAATAAGACTCAATAAACTTACTAGTAACGGTCTTATGGGAGTAGATATAGTCTTTTTCTCATATCGAATCGTAGTTAGCGATAGAGAGTTTCCTGCTAGATTGATAGAATTTTTGATGGACAAATATGATGTGGTCCTAGGAATGGATTGGTTGAGGGATTAATATGCTAGAATAGACTGTTATGTTGGCAGGATTATTTTTGGTGTTCCGGGCGAAGAAGAATTTTTGTTTTCTAGAGGGAAGTAGAACCTTCTCCACCAATCTTGTGGATGGCAGTGGCAGAAGCAGTTCAGTTTCCCAGAGTAGTAGAAGAATTTCTTGACATATTTTTCGAAGAGGTTCCAGTCATACCGCCAGAGAGAGAGATGTAGAGTTTAATATTGATTTGATTCCAGGGACGACACCCGTATCAGAAAGAGTCTATAGAATGGCACCATCAGAATTGGAGATCTTGTACAAGATGATTGAAGAACTTAGAACCAAAGGATTTATTTGTACTAGTGGATCACCTTGGGGAGCGCTGATGCTTCTTTTAAAGAAGAATGATGGTACATCAAGATTATGTGTTGATTATTGTACCTTGAATTTTGTAACAATCAAAAACAGATATCCCCTACTATGGATAGATGATTTATTCGATCAAGTCAGTAGGGCAACAGTATTTTCGAAGATTAACTTACAGTTAGGATACCATCAAATCAGAGTCAGAGAATAAGACATCCCGAAGACGACATTCAGATCAAGATATGGACATTAGAAGTTTCTCATTATGCCATTCGGAGCGACCAAGTGACCAATACACCAGCAGTATTTATGGATCTCATGAATTGCATATTCATATCCTATTTAGATCAGTTCATGATAGTCTTTATAGACGATATATTAGTCTATAGCAAGAGTGAAGCAGAGCTTGAACTACATCTCCGAGTAGTCCTTCAGATTCTCAGAGAGCACCAGTTGTATGCGAAGGTCAGCAAGTACGAATTTTGGCTTGATCGTATTTCGTACTTAGGACATATCATCACCAAAGGTGGAGTGGAATTGGATCCCCAAAATATCGTGGCTATAGAGACATGGCCAGTACCTAGCACCGTGCAGAAGTTTACAGTTTTCTAGGATATGAGGGCTGTTACCGACGATTTGTATCAAACTTAGCTCGAATTTCAGTGCCCTTGACGCAGTTGACACGCAAGTATGTTCAGTTTACTTGGATAATGGAATATCAGATTTCATTCGAGAAGTTGAAGCAAGGATTAATGATGGTACCTATTCTCACGCTTACAGATAGGACTGAAGGATTTTCAGTTTATTGTGACGCTTTAGGCCGGGAATTAGGATGTGTCCTAATGCATCATGGCAAAGTAGTAGCGTATACGTCACGTCAGCTTTGTGATCATAAGTGGAATTACCCAATACATGACTTGGAGTTAGCAGCAGTGGTTTTCGCACTCAAGTTTGGAGGCATTACTTGTATGGAGATCGAGTAGAAATTTTTACCGACCACAAGAATCTCAAGTATGTGTTTATCCAGAAGGATCTCAATATGCATCAGAGAAGATGGCTAGAGTTACTGGTGGATTATGACATCAACCTGCAGTATCATCATGGGAAGGCCAACGTAGTTACAGATGCGTTGAGTAGAAGAGCATGAGCTTATTTTCTAACAGCACAATCCGAATTATTAGCAGATCTTCAGAAGATGGCAATAAAGTTAGTTCTCCCTACCAATGTGGCATTGATGGTCAGTATGCAAGTTCAGTCTAGCATAGTTAAGAGAATCAAGATAGATCAATCAACAGATTCCAAGCTTCAGTAGCTTAGGACAGAATGTGAAGTGGGACGAAAACAGAGTTATGCATTCACGAAGATGGCACACTCCGACATGGAATGCGTCTTTGTGTACCCAGTGGTGACATTAGGCAAGAGATCATGGCACAGGCTTACAGTTCACAGTATTCAATACATTCCGGTAGTACGAAGATGTATCGTAATATTCATCAGTATTTCTAGTGGAATGGCATGAAAAGGAAGATAGCTCGGTTTGTCTCTAGTTGTTTAGTTTGCCAGCAAGTCAAGGCTGAGCATCAGACCAGCTGAACTTCTTTAACCTTTATCATTCTCGGAATAGAAATGGAAACATATTGCCATAGATTATGTGACTGTGTTACCTAAATCCCTAGCCAGAAGAGATGTAATATGGGTTATAGTTGACCGGCTAATAAAAGTAGCTCACTTTCTTTCTTTTAGAATTGGTCAGTCGACGAATCAGCTTGCAGAGATGTACCACAGACAGATAGTCAGATTTTATGGAGTGCTAGTTAGTATCGTATTCGACAGAGATTCAAAATTTACATCGCACTTTGGCAGAGTCTTCAAGAGAGTTTGGAAACTCATCTCAAGTTTAGTTCAACTTATCATCCGCAGATAGATGGTCAGGCATAACGTACGATTCAAATTCTTAAGGATATGTTACGATCCTGTACACGTGACTTCAGTAGTTCGTGGAAAGATCACCTAAATCTAGTAGAGTTGTTCTACAATAACAGTTTCCATGCCAGTATTCAGATAGCACCGTTTAAGGCATTGTATGGCAAAAAGTGCAGATCAACTTTAGCCTGGGATGATGTAGGCGAGAAGCAGATGTTTCGTCCAGAAATGGTTACTCAGGCTATCGAGGTGGTCAGACAAGCTAGAGATCATCTTCGAATTGCACAAGATCGTCAGTGCATTAGGCCTATTCTCATCGATGTTCTCTTGAGTTTTCTATCGGTGACTACATATTCCTTAGGATCTCGCCAACCCATGGTGTCATTCGATTCAGCGTACGAAGAAAGTTTAGTCCTAAGTATATAGGGTTGTTTGATATTCTCGAGCGAATAGGTGATGTGTCATATCGTCTCGCTTTTCTGTCGTTATTACATGAAGTACATAACGTGTTCCATGTATCTCAGTTGTGGCGGTATATCTCGGATCCGAGCCATATCCTCGATCATTCAGAATAGGTGGTTGGCGCCATCATTTCGTATGAGGAAAGACCTATATCCAGATTGGACCAAAGAGAGAAGGTACTCAAGAACAAGACTATTAGTTTAGTACGCATCGCTTGGGTTCATCGCTCTTTGGGTGAGTCAACCTAGGAACGTGAGAATGATATCCGATCATGATATCCACACCTGATTGACTCGTAAGGTACAATGTCTTTCTTATGCCTTATGTCCTGAATTTCTTGGTTACATGAGTGATTGCTTGATTGACTGCTAGACATAAATTGCATGTAGTTAGTATAGCTTGTCCCGAGACCTCTAACATTTTGATTAAATTCTGAGGACAAAATTCTTTTAAGATGGGTTGAGTTGTACTACCGTTTTTCATTCTACGTATTTTTGGTATACGTGTACGAATTTCTGATATTTGTCAGGTGATCCATAGTTAGACTTGTCTTGCTTAATCTTGGCTTAGTTCAGTTTTGGTTTGATCTAGTTAGTCTTGGTTTGGTTCACCTTGGTTCTTCATGACTGTTGGCTTGGCTTGGTTTGGTTTGGGTTGTTTTAATATGTTTGGCTTGGTATATATACCAACTTCTTCTCTCTCATCTCATTCATTCTTCATTTACTCTCCATTACTCCTCCCACCAACCCACCAACCTAAGACAAGTATCTTTTGCTCCATGGAGAACATAAAAGATCTCTATTTTTATTTGTTTTATCTTCTTCCCTACATTATTCTAAGCATCTTTAGATCTTGAGATTCTCAATTTTGATGGATAAATTTTTGTAGATCTAAGTTTCAATTTTTTCTTGTTTTTTTTGGTTTTGATCTCTAAAAACTTGGTATTTCCAAAATCTAATGATTCTATTTTTGTAGAGAATTTGATTTCATGCAGTTTTAGCTTTTATTTCGCTTGATTTCGAGTTCGCATGAGGAAGTTATGGCCATGGCAAGTTTTTGGAACTTCCATGGCTGAACTTGATGTTTGGAAACGATGACCCCACACGCCCGGGAGGCCATACGCCAATAGGCCACGTGCCGTGAAGTCCTGGCAACGCATCCATTGACTCCGAGTGTGTCATGCGCATAGGTTTCCCATGCGCATGTACTGAAGACGCAACGTGAGTCTTGCCCACGTGCAGAATCGCCCATGCACGAAATTTCCCATGTACGAAAATTCC
This sequence comes from Iris pallida, assembly GCA_029216955.1. Lineage (NCBI taxonomy): Eukaryota > Viridiplantae > Streptophyta > Magnoliopsida > Asparagales > Iridaceae > Iris > Iris pallida. The sequence continues at coordinate 12,350 of JANAVB010009057.1, read as the reverse complement.
CAAGCACGAATTGTGAAAACATTCCCATGCACGGATTGTACAAAAACTCCCATGCACAAATTGTACAAAAATTCCCATGTGTAGATTATGCATAATGTCCTATGTGCGAATTTGTCATGCATAGAATTGCCCAGATTTGCCCATACGCGGATTGCTCATGCACATAATTTTCTATGCACATGATTTCTGATGTGCATGACTTTGCATGACTTTCTATGCACATCTCTGTCGCACGAATCTATACAAGTCTCTTGTATTTCATAATATGGATGTTCTTGATCTTATTTGCATAATTTATGTACTTGGCCTAAATTGCGACAACCCGACTTGAAAACTTGATAATCTTGAGCTAGTAACTCGAACTTGAACTTGAACATGGTAATATGATCTTGTCTTGATATTCTTGATAATGGTCCGTCGAGGCGCACTCCTGACAAGTATTCTTGATACAACAAGTAAACTTGACATGACATGTATAATCTTGATTGTTGTTGCGACAACTATTTTTCTGTCTTGCTAGTGTAACTCATATCTTGACTCCGTGGCCAGTTTTTAAATTATGGTTGTACAAGCTACATGTCTTGTCTTATATCATATCTAGGAAATAGATTCCTGGTTACCACGGTTAGGGATTCACGATGAATCTAACTAGGTTAAACAACTAGATTGATCAAGTAGTTCATATAGAGAGATTTTTTAGTTACAGGCGATCCCGTTATCCCGGCCACACTTGTGGACTTGTAGCTTGTTGTCGAGTAGGCACATTTCCAGCATACTGTCATGTGTTGCACTTCTTGTATCCTAAGTACTCAAGTATACCAGAAATCTTGATAACTCTTGTAACTTGATAAACTCTCGTAACTTTTGCCTGGATAGTCTGCAGGGCTTGTAACTACAGGAATATCTCAACTCCATATTGTTAGTAACTAGGCTTGTGATAACCCTAGTTAGCTAAAGATAACAAGCCGTAGGACTTGATAAGCCGTAGATTGTCTCATGATTAATATGAGAATTATAGTCCATCTCTTGCTCTTCCTGATGCAAGCATGTATGTTTATTTTAAACTTTGTCATTTATGTTATTATAATTATGTTCTCGCATTAGTTCTTTTATATGCTGATTTTAGTTCATAAGTGGAGCCTCCCTTGTGGTACTTGCTCTTTCTGGGGTCTGACCCGATGGTTTTGTATGGCCAAATTTTAGAGTGACAACCAAGGATCTACCTGTCTTCCAGCCCGATAGTGAACACCAGGAGTAACCGTGGTAACGAGTGAGTTTTCTATTTTGCTCTTCCACTCTATTGTAACTTGTTTTTTTAGGCATTTAGCCGCCGAGCATGTGTTAGCTTGTGTTCAAATTTTATTTATGTCTGTCTAAGGGCTGTAATATGATTAGCAAATCCTAGGGTTGCTCATGTATGACTTAACACTTACTAGTCTTCATATTTTGTATGACTAGCTTCATGATCATCTAAATATGAAATGTTTGGTATGCCTTACTTTTGTATCTCTGATGATCTAACATCTTGTAACATCTATTTGCTTGCTTGAGATTGAAACACTAGGCTTATTCTTTACTATAAGAGACTGATGGATTATAGATTAACCCCCATGCATCTAGACAGCCGTGACCGTATTTTGAAGTGTGTTGCACTCCAACATACGTAGCTAGCTGTGTCTGTCCCCCGCTCTCCAGTATTCTGGTTCTGGAGCGCGACAATCTTAATTCCAATTGGATGAATTCTTTTAAATCTGAAATTGAATTCTTGAGTACGAAATCGAGTTTGATCAAAACGGATTGATCCTTTGCAATTGATCGATTTCAGATCTCGATCGATGAAATATTTTCTCAATTTTTGATCTCAAAATTCGTTTTGATTGATCAATTAAAATTATAATCCTCAATATTTTGCTCAACCACTAGGTGTTTGGTAAATTGATTCAGAGGGGTTTCTTAATCAAGTTCGAACTCTAAAATTTGCAGATCGGTAAGGTCACAATGAATTATTTGTTTAGTTTACAATTTTGAGTTTTTGATCCATTTTCGATCGATTTTGGTTATTTAAACTCGAGCTCGTATTCAGGAGAGACCGTGTCCTGTGTGCAAACTGACACACAGAGTCTGGTATTCAAGATAGTGTGTCAAACGTTTGGGATATGAGGAGTGGTTCTGTGTCCGAGTAGGACACTGGAAGGTACGAAAAATAAATAGAGACGTTGAGTTTGAGATTGGACTGAGCTTTGATATAATTAGTTAGCTATTATTTTGTGGGCTGATCTGGGTTGCCTATGGGTTGGAAATACATGGTGATTAGTTTCTGATAGTAAGCCCATGGGCTTTGGTTTGAGACTGATTCAGCATTGAACTGAACCCAATAGGGTAGATGGTTGGGTTGAGCCCTAATAGATTTTTGGAGGTATAAAAGAGTTAGATTAATAGATTTTAACAGGAATAAATAAAAGTTTTAAATAGAGTTCTAGAAATAAGAATTAAGAATTAAGAATAAAATAGATCTAAATAGAAATTTTTATAATAATTTTCTTAGAGATATGTCTTATGACACAGATTTTTAGGACTTGGACTCGACCTACCATCCTCTTCGATATCCAAGCAAGTACACTACGACTTGATATTTACTTTATATTTCAGTTTGAATTGTTCCATTTTTGGACACATAGTTGACACGAGTTATTGTGCATTGATTGTACACATTGTTTATTGATTGATTGTCATGTGTCAGGTGTCTTGGAGAAATATATAGTTTACATGTGATCAAAGTTCTTAGCGTAATATTGTTGATAGCTTAGTAGTACATCGTTCACGTGCACTAAGTCGTACCATACTGATTTATTGTACTACTGTTCTATTGTACTCCCTAAGCCGATCACAAGTAAATTATTATTTCAAATCACTATTGCATTTATCATCTTGTTTATTGTTCTCAGCTATAGTATCATTGTCTAGTTACAGGTTAGTCCATATTATTGTTGCATTACTGTTTTATATTGTATATATTCATTTCGTAGGGTTGTACTTTGTTCCTTTTCTGACTGGATACGTTGCAGGTGACTTGACTTCTACTCTAGCTTTTGTGGCACACAGGACAGTATGATAGTCGTTGATGACATAGGTGCTATACAAGGATAGTTGACTTAGGATAGACATAAAACCTTTGTATAGATTTTATTATATGAGAGTTGGATGACTGTACTTATGGATGACTGTATACTGAGCAGTTGATGTTGCTTTTCTATTTTACCGAATTTGTCTCCGGACATTGTTGTAAAAGATGTATTAAAGAATAGTAAAATATGTGATAATGTGGTGATTGATTTTTGGCACGTGATTAGTAGCTGTGATGAGCAAATCGTTTATCGGAGCATTTGATGACTTTTGAGGTCTAGACAGCTCACTACCGCCAATTCTGTAGCGTGTAACGGCCCGCTCCGCCCTAGCGGAACGCCGACTCAAATGACGCAAGTGCAAAAGACTCGAACCCCGTCTTGCTCGGCGAAATGACTTGCTTAAGGCAAAGACAATGGACTTGGCCCTTCAGGAGAATCCAGACTTAGACTTTCAAAGGCGTGCTCGGAGTCTCGCTCGGCCGATGCGATCATCGCTAAGGTGGGTGGCTCCGATGAACCTGTCTTTACTTAGCCTAGACACATAATAATATGGACAATATTGCTAGAATCGCTAGGCGATAATACCGTGCATGATAATAAAATGACTCAATGCACCTAGATAAGGGAATAATCCCATCTTGTATGCTTGTATAGAACATAAAAAAGAACTTGGAAGATATATGAACTCTCGTACCGCACTCTACGCCCGTGCAAATGCACAACTTACACTTTGTGTATATTTACTTATGCGTCCAGTAACGAACGAAATGCTTGTCACTAGAATCATACCACAACTTGAAACATGAAATAATGAATGATTTAAAACAATGAATCAAGAAGACTATCGACATAGTCGTTCCGAGTAGAGTATGGAAACATTGAAAGGCTTCGAGATCGATGGGTCGCCAAGGCGGTTCCCGTACAGGGAGTTGCATAATGTATGAATGAACGAATAAGTGAATGAAGGAATTAACGAAATGAATGAATGAATCAATGAACGAATGAACAAGTGAAAGAAAGAAAAGAAAAGAAATAAATGAATGAAAGAAAAGAAAAGAATAGTTACCGACAGGTATGACAGGGATGTGCAATGGGGCTCGCTACCCGTGCTACACGGACGTCGCCGCCAACCCTGTCGATAATGCATTATGCCTCTAGACAGCCTGATAAGTTAATTTATTGGCTCAAGACAGCCCAACAAGATAATTGGCTCATGATAGCCCAACAAGTTAAACTAAAAATAAGAATACGAAATGGTCGCGGACAACTCATGCACGAGTGACGGAACAAACGATTCCAAGGCAACGATCATGACATCGTGGCTGGCCTAGACGAAATCATGGCTTACGGACGGCTTGTGTGCGGGCTCGAAAACACAAGAGACGTAAGGCCGGATATTGCATAGACTATCAAGGTGTACCAGCCATCACGCTTGATAAATGTGAATACAAAGAGGAACATATCCAAATGGCTTATGGTGCCAGTGACCGATGGATATAGATTAAGTTGGCTCGATTGTGACAAATTTGCGTGCGAGACCTTGCATTGAAATAAGTAAATCCGACTAGCTGAACATGCTATGTTACTGAATGAAACATATCTAAACAACAGTTGAGTACAACACATCCTGACAACTTGAGTAAGCTGAACAACTATGGAACTGAACGAAGCACCTTCTGAACCGGCTTGAATATAACACAACAAATGAACTAGAGTACTTCGTATAAATGAGTTAGAAACACGCCTACAACGCGCTACTACCTGAGGCAGGAACACGCCCTTGACACTTTTGGATACTTATGCAAACCTGTCAATTCATAATGCATAATATGTTAGCTAACTTGGTTTACTTTGGACATGGACGATCATACGATAAGTATGGTAAGTTGCGCATGTTTTACGTATGCGACACTTGAAAATGATAACATGGAATAGGCTTTGAATGTTATGTCATGAAACTGATCCTAAGGCAAGAATAGTAAAGACAATAAATGATAGATGGTGCACAAAAGTAAATTGAACGTGTTTGGTAATGATAGCGAGTGGGCGAGCTAGCATCCCCACCAGTGCATAACAATGTACTGATAACCACATAGATTATATGTAGAATGTGGGAGAACTACATCTGGTGTGGAGACTTTCCTCGAACGTACTAAGGCGCAGAGCTAACTCTGGAGTCTTTGAGCATTACAATGGAATTGAAGCACTATATACGGGACATAATGTATTGGAACATTGCCATGAATCATTCCATCTTGTAAGCCACTTGGCACGACTTTTATGTTTCGAGAGAGAGAGCCTGAGGGAATTATAAACCCGGCATAACGCTGCTTATACTTCTTCTTGAATATCAATAAAGACTATTGAGTTTGTTTCAAATTGTGTTCATTTACTTTTCGCTGCAAATGAGGACACTCTGTGCGACTCTGTAGCCTAGCTTCAAACGGCTATTTCTGGACTTAGCTTTGTACGAGTGCAACCTAGGCTCATGCGGCATCACGCCTTAGCGAGGACGATCAGTCCTACGAGACCGGGGCGTGACAGATTGGTATCAGAGCACGGCTTTACGTCTTTGGACTTTATTTCGATTCTCTCAGTTTTGAAAGCTCATTTGGAAGTAAAAGAAGTATATGCTCTTTCTCGTTGACCTTTAGGATGTTCCATACAATAAGTCTAATATTTGCGAAAAGCTCGTATAAGTATTCGATTGGGCAGGATCGATGTGCGAAGGCCTTTGTGCCAAATTATGACGGACTTGAGTTGAAAGGAACCAATGCTAAAAGTTTACAAATGTTACGCATACCTAAATGACTTTATGCTGACGATAGCGAACGAGTGTAAGAGACCAAAGTATAGTCCGAACGGGTCAGCTATGCACACGGCCTTTGGCTAAGTTGTGCTGAGTATCGTGCACCTAAACCTTCTAGTACGAGCGAGTTTGCGAGCGAGATTGAATATTGCTCGGACAAGAATTAGTTAGACTTATAGTGTATATCTATAGAGATGCTATCGGACTAACGTTAAGACGAACACAGGAAATGGTTCTTAAATTTTGAGGAACGGGCGAACGTATATTCGAACATGTCAATTGTGAGTCGAATGAACTTTTCGAGGATTTGTAGAATGACTTGACCCCGAGTGGTGTATATGATAGTCACAAAGAAGAATAAAAGTGAGTATTGACGATTAGTTGAGTGGCTCGAACCCTGAGTGGTGTATGAACCATCTTAAAAATTGTTCGAACGAAATTAAAGATTTACGGGTAGCAATGAGTATATCCACAAGTGGTGTTATCGCCCAAAGTCTTAGAACGAGTAACGCTTAGTTGGTCATGATTTCGAAGGCCTCAAACGAGATATCGCTCGGACGATTTGTGAATGTTTAGTACAAATTAAGAAATAGTTGAATAGAGATTCGGAACGATGAAACGAATGGATGTCTTGGTCAAGAAAACTTGGTGGATCATACGTGCAATTTTGGAATAGTCGAATAGAGTGAAACTTGAGTTGAGGTAAAATACTCACAGACGGGATCGATGATAGCACGATTGGAAGATAGCGTGCATGAACGTTGGTTTGAACATACGAGAATGACTAAAGATTTAGAATAGATGTTGCTCAACGACTTGAGCTAGTATGAAACAATGCGAATTGAGGAATTAAGTTGCATGACTCAGATTTTGTTGCAAAAGGAAGATCGTCAGGTCATGTACATCATCGATGGTATTAAGGCGTATCAAAGATCGATGTACAATAACTTGGAGGTACTCTGATTCGATGAATGATGATCGTGTAAAATGATAGTGTTTCGATGGATGTTGTACTTGGGATTTTAATAGAAATAAATGTTTGGATGAAAGGGAAGTGACTTGATTGTTTGGTGATAACCACAACGACAACGATCTTGTCTTGTGCGAGCACAACTTCAACCTCGCACATGCGTCATGTAGGATTTGGGGCGTTCATTTTGTGTGAGCGTTGGCATGGTGATTCATTTCCAGCAGGAATGATCTAACTTGAAATATCTTGACATGGTAATTTGGATTGCTTCGACTTGTGGTTTAAAGCGAAGGTGAATTCGATGATTGTTCGGACTTATGATTAACGATGAAACAACTTGAGGATTGAGTAGACCCAATTCGCGTATCGAGAATGAACTAATCTATACTCAATGCAAGAGTTATGTCCCAATGATGACGATTATTTTACAGAAATGTTGGCATGGTGATTCATGTCTGTCATAGACAATCAGACTTGCATGAGATTGGGGTATAACAAATTGCTTAGCTAGACGACCTTGTGATCGAATACGTGAATTCGATAGGATGGATAGGTGAATTGTATCAAACAAATTTGAAGAGATAGACTATGAAAATGCTAGTTTGGATGTACAAAATTGAGATACCAAGAATTTGGTTAAGGACAACCTATCATAGCATGACCTTGTTGAACGAACTCGAACCTTATGTGTAGAGTGTCTTGATGTGAATATGATGAACATTGCTCGATGTTTAGAAATTTGAGTGAAACGTGCTTAGGTAGAGTATCCCGTACTAACAAACAAATGGTTTGACCATAGGATTGGGATGAGCGTCGTGCAACGACTTTGCACGATGAACCAAGAACTTGACTTGTAACTATGACCTTGTGAGTTGACCTAGCGGATAGGTGGACAACCCTATGCCGAGTGATTGAACCTGTGCGACCGACTTTAGAGTATTGTTCGGACGGACGATAAACCTGGAACAACAAGACTTAGAGTTAGACGTGGAACTGAGAGTATATGTTTGCGACAACATTAACAGACCCAAATGAAGTGAATGAATGAAATCGATGATACACAAGTAAAGTTGGGATAACAAATCGAATCATTAATTGGAAGACGTACTTGATGATAGTGCAATACTTGGTCTTGAATCGAACGTAATTCTACCTGGACTTTGGTCGACTCTGTTGGAAGAAATCATATTGATTTCGTAGACAAGAACGCTTGATAAACGAATCGGGTCATCTCGATGATCGAGATAGACGATAATGAAAGGAACTAGAGTTCAATTTTAATCGAGTTAGTAACATGATCGGTAATTCGAAAATATTGCGAGTAGCTTGTCCGACTTCGCTATCGCTAAGCTTGGTTGAAATATATGTATTTGGAGGACGCCTTGAATTTGTGCACGATCCAAACTCAGCGATATAATGAACTCGAATGCAGCTGTTAGTGAATATGTTGAGATGCGCATGGATGAACCAATGAGTGAGTTAGCCTCAGCCTATGACCCTCACGTTTGACGAATTATAATGCACCTAATGTGTCACGCCCCGCTCCCGTAGGAGCGATCGTCCTCGCTAAGGTGTGATGCCGCACGAGCCTAGATTTCGCTCGTGCAAGGCGGGTTCCATAACGGCCGATTTCAGCGGCTGCGACGGGATCGTCGCACAGAAGTCCCATGCAGAGACATTGAATCATAGCAGCAAAAATTTGAACAAAACACAAGTCATTCAAAAGAAGCTCTTTATTGATATTGAAACATAGATTACAATTGGACGCAAGGCCAAGATTACAAGTCTCTCAAGCTCACTCAAGCTCACTCATCTCACATTACAAGTTCACTCTGCTCTCTCTCATCTCTCAATTACAAGTCTTGATCCAGTGGAAGCTTCGGAAGGCGATGTCCATACATTATGTCCCGTATAAGTCTTTACTTTATGCGGCCGCGTGCTTCGAATCGCCAAGGAACTCCGTGCCTTGACGCATCCAAGCGAGCTCCGCGCCACGAGCTTCTACCTGTGCCTACACATGAAAACTATGTGGGTGTCAGTACTCAACTGTACTGGTAGAATGAGCTCCTTGCCCACCCATACAAACCCAACACGTTTGATTTACTTTGTGCAATACAAGTTCCTTTACGATTGTCTTTCTAGTCTTGCCTTAGTATCAGTTTTACGACCAACGCCTTGCCTATTTTATGACTTTAGACCATCCCGTGCTCGTAACATCAATATTAACTCAACAATATTAACCTATCAAGTCGTGCTTGCCTTACGGCTTAAATCAGAGACGCAACTACGCGATAAGACTCAATTCCCGTGTGACCGTGCTACAAACCCTTGTCGGGGCTGTGCCTCGTAACTCAAATCATAAGACTCAATCATATCGCCGCCTCGCGGCCCTTGATACTTTGACCACCAACTGACCCAATCAAGACTTATGGGCTAAGTACCGCTCGACCGAATTTGCCTTGCAGCGTTTCCTGACTTAAACTCAAGACAACTCAAACCATATCTTATGCAACTTATATGCCAACAACTTAAGACCGACGCCGCATCTCGTGCCGTAGCACGTCGCCTATGTTGATGCCAAATCTTAGGACCAAACCTTGTGTTCTAACTGTACACACATCCAACTGACTCAATCCAAAGGCACACACGCGGATTGCTGCCCGTGCCGACCCATCTATATGAATTGGTCACTAACATCACAAGCTATCCTGGACTATAGCATTGCCATTCGGCGACCCTTTCAGCACAAGTAGCTAGTCCCGCTGAAAGTTCCCGAATGACCCGAACGGTTCGTCCAGCTACGGCTATACATGTTTCCCTCCGGAACGCCACGGTCCCATGGGGCCCAGGGTTGTCGCGCGTGGAAACTCCTCCTTGTCGACAAGTTGTCCAATGACCATGCAAGACTCGACACAAACTGACGTCTCACACAGTCATTCCTCTTCCAATGTTACCATCTCTTTCAAAACCAATACAAACCTTCTATCATTTGAGACCCCTCGACGACCCACGGTCGCGAGCATTCTTTCTATCATTTGAGACCCCTCGACGACCCAAGGTCGCGAGCATTCTTTCCATGTTACCATATCATTTCATTCAACTCAATGTCTATTCAATAGTCCTTTCTCCAAAACTCATTCAATCAACCGTGGTTCATGCCCTATACACTAAGTCCGCGCATCGTGCCTCAAATCGACTTCCGATAGCCTAACATAACTTGCCTGACTTAAACGCACAACGACTCGACGAGCAAAGGCTGCGTCAAGCCTCGCATAGCGGAAACGTGCCGCGCATGCGTTCGACTTCTGAACGACCAAGTCATTTGGGTGCCTAGACTTATATCATAAGCCGTGCGACACAACTTAACTCATGGGGCAAGCCAAGGCTATGCCAAGCCTTGGACGATAGGACCATGCATGCTTTATGAAGCATTTATGCGGGCGACGCCTATGACTTAGCTACGTTCATACTTTGCCTACTCAACCAACTTTCCTTCTCCCAAGCCACGGGACGAAGGATCGAGTATCATTTTCAAAGCACGTCGTGCACCAACTCTAAGCCGATCGTTGGACCTTTCCATATTCTAACTCAGTTCGACCCGTCAGGATTATTTCCTTTAGCTATGTGGATTGATCACTTTTATTTTCAAGCCTACTTGTGCAAGTTGAAAACATGCAATTTTTTATGTGAAGGCTAAGATGAGGCAAGTTTACCGAAACTACCCCACCTGAGCGAGCAGTCGCCTCGATCGAGCGATGTCTCCGAGTAGCCATTGCAAGGCTAAGTCCGAACGCCGTCGGCATTTCGATTCCTCCGATTGACTGAGCAGGACGGGACACTACATCATACACCACTCAGAAAAAGTTTCGTCCTCGAAACTAACTGAGTACACTTATCGACTTATCACTTTACTCAATATTTAAGAACTCTCGCACACACCACGCCTATGCGTTTTCCAAATCCGAGCCACGCTCATGCTACCCTCGATCTTTTCTTCAATACAATTTCAAAATCCTCGACACTTCCCCATTCCTCAAGTCTCACTTGATTCAGCGTATCACTTAGTTTGGATCGTGCACACACTCCAGGCATCCCCGAAATACATGTATTTCAGCCAAGCCTCGTGATAGAGAATCCAATTCCACCTACCGATCCATCCACTCAATCCTGAAAATCAATCCTACCGATGCTAACTCTCGCAACATGGACATCTCGCCTAGCCGCTAGGCAATCTCTTTAGGCTAAAGTCAATTGTCAGTATTGGAATCATAGTTTCCAAACAACAATATCAACACTGAACCCATCCTAAGGTCAAACCAAGTTGATAGTACGAGGTTTTCTACCCAAGCTCGCATCACTCCGATTTCTAAACATCGAGCATCGATTTCCTACGCACATCCAAATATTCGTCGCACGGGGTCCGAGTCATTCAGCAAAGCCATCCTATGACAACTTACGTTCAACCAATTCCACGACATCTCAATATCGTTCATTCAATAAACCATCTTCACATAGTCTATCTCTTCGAACACGTTCGATATAGTTCGCCTATTAATCTTTCTCAATTCAAGCACGCTATGACACAAATTGCCGCTAACCAAAATTTTACATTCCACATTCCCTAAGTCATCAATTCCATTTCACGCAATCGATTCATGAGGTCGTCTAGCTTAACAATATGTTGTGCCCCGATCTCACACGATTCAGATTATCTACGGTGGGCATGAATCACCATGCACGCTCCCGTGGGATAGTCATCCTCATCGGGACGTAACTCTTGTTTTGTGTCTAGACTAATTCATTCTTGATGCGCGGATTGGACCTACTCAATCCTCAAGTTTATTTCATTCATCAATCGCAAGTCCTAACATCCACAAAATTTCCTTCGCATCAAACCGACAAGTCGAGACAATCAAAGTTGCCGCATCCTGATTTTCTGAGTTCGATCATTCCCGCGACATGAATCACCATGTCAGCGCTTATGCGGAATAATTGCCCCAAATCTGACGCAACGCATGTACAAGGCTGGAGTTGTGCTCGTGCAAGACAAGATCGTCGACGTTGTGGCTATCAACGTAACCATCAAGACACGATCATTTTCATCCAACATTCATCTCGATCAAAATCCTAAGTATCGCATCCAACCGAACAATAACTCTTGCACGATCGTCATTCGCCGAGTCAGAGTACCCCCGAGTTATCGCATATCGGTCTTTGATACGCCTCAATGCCATCGACGATATACGTAACCTGACGATCTTCCTTTGCAACCAATTTTGAGTCGTGCGAATGATGCCATCGTCCGACTGGATAATTTTCTCGACATTCAAATTCAAGTTCGATCATTATCCCTCGATTCATTCACAACATTAATTTCCTCAAACCAAACTCACGTATCGTTCATCCGTCCATCTTAAGTCATCGACCAACGTATTTCCTCAATTCG
>JANAVB010009055.1:0-52752 GCA_029216955.1 Iris pallida | reverse complement strand
TCCAAATAATCCAATTAACCGGTTAATCAACGCACGTAGTTGCGACGTAATCGTTAGCTGTAAATTAATACAACTTAAAACCTGACTAGGACTTACTACTAGAGATTGCAACTAGCACACTTAGTCTGGTTATTCAGGAATCTAAGTCGAGTTCTCAATTGTAGGAACTCGAAGTTACAACTGACGTTCCTCCTCGGTACCGACTCGTTCTTCCAGTCAATCTAATACAAGGCAAGTGCAGTTATGTCTATTTGGTAATTTATCTAGTAATTATTTTATTGCAATTTTAAACCACATTGCTACACGGAACTCTCTCCTAGAGTTTGAATATTGACTCATTGATTGAATCTGATTGACACGGGATATTGGGGGAGTAGTGTAGCGTCTATGACCAATACCCCTATATTGCATCATTGATTGTGCGAGCTGATTCCTCCTATACACGAGGATAGGCCGGACCGTATCATTAGGATATAATTGAATCATCCCAAGCCGGTCATAGTTCGTTACCTACTCAAATCACATTATTTTCAATTGTAGAATTGTTGGAAAATATTGTTAAAGTATTTCAAATTGTTTAACATTGCAAATTTCAAATTATTATTTGAATTATTGGATATTCGTAATTGTACTTTGCTCCCTCCTGACTGGAGACCCAACATTTTAGGTATCACTGATGAGGCTTTGTTACGCGATCCCAAGACGAGGAATTCGAGATTGCTGAGCTGTTTGCCTAGAGTTTTCTTTTATTCATGATGTATAAAAAAATGGTTTTAGTTGTATCTTTTATTTCATGTAAAAGTTTAATAAAGTTTTAAATTTTTCCGATGTTGAGTTATGACAAATTATAATGTTGTTGTATGGTTACCTGCTACTGAACAGCTTACTGCCGCCGTCTCAACAACGGTGCAGGCTGGGCATGATCCGAGTCGACCCAATTAGTTGGGATCGGGTCGTGACATGTTGGCTACCATGTGTACTTGAGATGCTATTCTAGTAGAGATTCTGACCATATACCTGATCTGATATCTATGTCACTGTCACGACCCGCACCCTAGAGTAAGGACACGAGAAGTGGGTACGTCCAGCCTACGCCGTAGTGTCGACGGTTGAATGCTGTCCTAGGTCAATCATCTAACAATATAAGGTACCTGTATAGTATATACACTCCAAATGGAGGTGACAACATAATACAGTCTCAATCACATCTAAGGCAGAAAATGATAAGATAGATATGAAACGAATCCACATAATACAGATAGATAGAAAGTTCTAAGTGTCTAAGATAACATCAAATACAGAAAATATCCCAAATCTCAAATATAGTAATCCATAGAGTAAATACAACTGAAAATGACTAATCTAAACTAATGGTGTGTCATCCACTGCTAATGGATCCTGCTGGAGATCCAGGTCACAGCAATCCTCTAGGGTAGTCCCATAGTACGTGGTACAGAGCGCCTCGTCCTCATCCTCTATAATATTTTCAACAGATCCAGTCAGGACAGGAGCGAGCATAATACATCTCATGCAAATCCTAACAGGTTAGAAAATATAAACATGCTAGAGAGTAAGATACATGAAACTGAAAGAACAACATGATATTAAAGAGAGACTATAAGTAAATAGCTACAATATATAAGAGAACTATCAGTGACTAGTGATTCAGAGTACAAGATAAACATGTGAACAGCTGGATGTGATTCATGGCTATACTAAAGAGGTGATTCATGACTACACTACTTTTTAATTATTTACATGTTTAGTTCTACTCCCCCATCCCCAATCAATACACAAGGATCCAGTCATATTACGTTAAGATTCATGACTACGCTACTGGCTCATATAGAGTGATTCATGAATAGATTCATGAAGGCTCTGTGATTCATGAGAGTATAGGAATCACAAACAGTTTCATGATAGATTCATGATAATAGAAGCATGAGATATATGATGTAAGTGAAACACACGATACATGAGTATCTGATGCTCCTGAGAGGGATAACATCTCATGAAGGGATCCATATAGTACCAATCCGTGTTACCAACGTGACAGTATCAAGTAAAGTAATCTAAAGCAGGAATGTAATCCTAAACAAGATATGAAATGATCAGAGAATATACTCGCCTGGTATCTTGAATATCTGAAGAGAAAATACTGTCTGAGGAGTGGTGTCTGGCTCCTATAGAACAGTACAAGTCACTATATGTCCAAAATAGTAAAATAGACTGCTACGATGCATTCTACATGATGTTTGGGTCAATCTAGGCTAAAGTCAACCTTTGGTCAACTCTAGTCAACTACACTAGTTAAACTAGGTCAACTAGGTCAAGCCTAACCCAAACAAGTCTCACTAAGCCTAGCCAGCCTATTCTAGCAAGCACACATCATCACAAGGCCATACCAGTCTACCAACACACAAGTCACATGTGTATTCATGCCTACACATAGGCTATATGCCATAGTCTATAGGCCATACATATATTTCACATATTATATATATATATATATATATATATATATATATATTATATATATTAATTTAGTATATATATATATATATATATATATATATACTAAATTAATATATATATAAATATATATTTATATATATATAAATATATATATTTATATATATATATATATATTAATTTAGTATATATATTAATTTAGTATATATATTTATATATATATTAATTTAGTATATATATATATATATATATATATATATATATATATATATATATATATAGGCAACACAGATATTCTACACATATTATATATATACTAAATTAATAAGTAACATATAAATATTATATATAGGCCATATGGATATATATTACATATAAAGAGATAGAGAGATACATGTGCATGTGTGTGTTTCAATATTGTGTGAGTGTGTGTGCATATGTAGGAAAACATCATAGGTTATAAGGGTACCTCAATGTGTGTAGAGAAATAAACATAGGTAATAGTGTATATCAGTGTGTGTGTAAAGGACATAGGAAAACAGTGTGCAATGTGTGTGTAAGTGTGAGTGACATGTTTCAGGAATTTAGTGAAATAATGTGTGTGCGTATACAATATTGTGTGTGGCAGTGTTCTCAGTTTGGTGTTTCCTAAGTGTGAGTGTCAATGTAACTCAGTGTACATGTGTGAGGGTGTAATGTGTGTAGTGTCAGTTCTCAGGAAAATGTGAATATAGGTAGCAGTACAATGTGTGATTGTCAATGACAGTTTATTCCTATGTGTGTAGATATGATAACAGTGTATTAAACTCGGAGAATTTTAGTGTGTAATATAATGTGTGATAGCTAACAGTGTGTAATAGAAAAACAATATCAATTCTCAGGTTTTTAGATAGGAAATGTGAGTTAGGAAATCAGTAGGGAACAGTGGTGTGTGTGTGTAAATGAAACAGTATTGTAGATAGGTGTTCTCAGGATACAGTGTTCACATTGACAGTTTCAGTAATTCCAGTTTACACATATCAGTCCCAAAACCAAATTCGAAACCCAAATTCCTTTGTTAACACCAAGACCTAATATGTACATAATCACTCAGATACATATAGGTGAACTAATCATGGCAAATTATTATTTAGAAATCAGTTTGAAACTATATTTAATCTCAGGATTTCAAACAGTACACTGTGTATCAGAAAAATTGGGGATAACATGAATTATGAATCGAAACACAATGAAATACATGCAAAATAGGTCAGGGTCGAGTCGTACATGTGTCCAGAGTCCACACGATTCCTCACGTGTCCCCACGACTGGACACGGCGTGTCCAAGTCACGAACACACACAGACACATTTGCGTACACAGACTGCATCGTGCTGCTATGCAGTCGCCTCGTGGACACGACACGTGACACATTGTCACTTCCTGTTTCCAGAATACGTATTTTAATACGTGTACTGCTTGAATGTATTTATTTAATATTTATCATGCATTTATTCTGTATTTAATTCCTTTAATTTTTACGCTAATTATTTTTCTGTATTTTATTTTCTGCTTTTGTTTTTGCTCTTGGGTTCGGCTTGGGTTGGTTTGTTTTGGTGGTTCATCATGAACCCAACCAACTCCCTACCTATCATTATCTCCATTTAAAACCCAACCCTTTCTCTCTCTTCATTCATTCTCCTTTACTCTCCTTTTTTTTCGTCATTACTCTCTCCACCTACCAAGAGCATAGGCAAGTGCATCTTGCTTCCACATGAGTATTTTCCATTAATTATAAAAGAACAGAACAATTATATCGGAGGACTGGACTTTTACTTTACAATACAAACTCGCTCGTACAAAGAAAGCCTAGGGACGAAAACCTAGGTACATCAATCTAAGCACGATTGTTTAGTTTTGATTCTGGGGGGTGACGGTAGAGGCTCGGGAAAGCGACGGCCGCTCTGCCTTACTCCTTGGATGATCAAATGTAGCCTTGGCTCCAGTGAAGAACTGCTCTCAAGATGGGAAGACTCTTCTGTGCGCGCCTTTGTCTCTCTGTGTGTCCAGCCGGGTGGAGAGGATCTCTTTTGCAAGGGAATGGCACCTTGCTATATTTTTTTATTTCTCTGGATCCGATCTTTTTACAAGGGAATGGTACCTTGCTATTTATAGGAGTGGGTGTCATTATTAGGGTTTCCAAATCACCCTAAAAAAGTCGACGGCTTGGGGATTTAATTGCCATTTCCCTTGATCCTATTTTATGGGCAATTAATCTGGACCACTAATCTTGATTGCAATGAATCTGGACAATTAATGCTGATTGTGTAAAATCCTGTAGACAATCAATGTTGATTGTCATAAATCTTGGGAAGCTTGGATCTCCTGCCACGTGTCGCGATTGCAATAAATCTATTTTAATTCGGGTAATTATAATGATTGCACTAAATCAGGTTGTTGGGATTTGTTGATAACTCTTGATTGATTTAGTGCCACGTGGGAAACTGATCTTCTGTCACGTGTCATAACCGCGAGCCATAGCCGTATGAGGGTAGCTTCTTAGGTTTTGAACTGCATAAAGGTGGCAGCCGCATAGGTGTAGCCTCTGAAATCTGAGCCGCATGGGGGTGATTTCCAATGGAGCCGTATAGGACTAGCCACGTGTCAAGGCTGTATGGGCGTGGCCTCTCAATATTTGAGCCGCATGAAGATGATCCCCATGATCCGAGCCACATGAGAACAGCAGCCGCATAGGGTGACTTCTTATAATTTGAGCCGCATGACGAGGGTCTTCACGCTCCGAGCCGCATGCGAGCATCAGCCGCATGGGGTGGTGGCAGCCGCATACGGAGCTTTGTAGTTAGTGGATCATGCCAGCTGCAGAGGAGATTTTCTTCGTTTCTCGAGAAATACGTCATTATGTCATCATTTCAGCTTTAAATGTCAAAGTTATCACTTTACGTCAGAGCATTTAATGGGAGCAGTCACTTTATGGCCAGCTGTAAAGGCAAACTACATAGGGTCACGAGATCTTTGCCTGAGCCACATGAGGCTATTGAAGAGTTTCTGAGCCGTATGAGGCTCTGATAGATTCCCGAGCCGTATGAGGCTCCTTCTGTTTTGAGCCGCATGGGCTTCTTCTATTTTGAGCCGCATGGGCTTCTTCTGTTTTAAGCCGCATGGGCTTCTTCTGTTTTGAACCACATGGGCTTTTCTAGTTCTTTTCCATGCTTCTACAAGACCCCCTTCAAAGTTTTCAATTTGAAAAATTGGAATAATTTGAATAAGAAGCATGGCTATATGAGCTCCGCTAGCCGCATAGGATGTTCTTGGCCGCATGGCTTATCTGGCCGTATAGACTCCCAAGCCGCATGGGCTCCCTGCCTCACGTGCGTCTCATTAATTACCTTTAATTTATTTTTTAGAGCCGTCTTTTGGGGGAATCCCAAGAGTTGGCTCATTAAATATTTGGATTTTATGCCCTGGATGAATCTTCTTTATGGGAGGGGGCAAAATCCGAGGAGTCGGTTTTGCCTGCAGCACACGACCCGAAGCGGTTTATCGGTCCACGTGCTGCCCTATGTCTGCCTATAAATAGGGTGCTGTTAGGACAGAGAAACTCCTTTGTCTTCTTTTGTCTTCCTCATCTCTTGTCCTAAGCTGCTGTTCTTCATTCTCCGATCATCATCACCAATGGCCCCCAAAGCTTCCACAGCCGCTGCGAAGGGAAAGGGTGTGGCTTCTTCGTCAGCCCCGGCGCCTGAAGTCCACCCCGACGTTCACCCCTCCATTGCTGGTAAGGGTTTGGGGCAGATCGTATCTTTTGAAACAAAGACGGCTCTGTTGCATGCTTTATGCACAAGCCTTTAATGCGTTCCTCATTCTAGTCGGCTCTGTTCAATTTGTATGAGCCACATGTACGTCCCATGTCCGAGCCGTATAGGGTACATCCTACGTCCGAGCCGCATGGGAGTTGTCTAGTGGCCGCCCAGACGCTTTACAAACTGGACCACAGGATGACCCTTCGAACAGAGCCGCACGAGTTCCTCTCAAACAGGACCGCATAAGTTCGTCTGAATTGGGCCACACGAGGCTCTGACCATCTCCTAACTTCGTTTCTTTTTATCTTTGATTCTTGCAGCAACCCTGCCGAAGGCTGAGATCATTGTGAAGGAAGAGCTGCTGCCCCCTTCCTACTTCGGACGAGGATTTTGCTCAAGTACATCCTTCATATGCAAAATGGTTGAGGGATTGGTATATGCGCCCCCGCAACTAGGATTCGTGGGCTCTCACAAATGTCCATCTTTTGTCTTGATATTCCTGTCTGTCTTTAGCTGCAGTTTGTGTTTTGCTTCATTTGGACATCAATGTAATCTTTTTCCTTCTTGTCTGAATAAAATAATAGAAAACTTTTCTGGCTTGCTCATGAGATGTAGTCATGTGAATGTAACTGATTTTGAACATAATACATTCGCTCTGTTCTTTGCTTGTAGTAGTTGCTCCAATGAGAGACTTTTTGTGGACCTATTATCCTTGGCGTACCCTGGTTCTGGATACGGATAATAAGTTGGAGAGAACCAACATACTTACTCAGAGGTAATGAGGACATGGTAAATATGAGGGTTTCTTTGATGGAGCCTTCCCACTCAGAGTTAATGAGGACATGGCAGGAGTGGGCTCCATGAAGGGAATATAGAACAACTCAGAGGTAATGAGGACATGGAGGTTCTATGTGAGGGGCAGTTTGTTTTTGATGGAAGGAAAACAACTCAGAGGTAACATCGACGTGATTGTTTCGAAGAATTTGTGGATCTGTTACCCTTTTTGTGCACTGAAAGTGCGGGTATTGGATCATAAGGAGAGAGCTCTTTTAGGAAGAAAGTTCAGAGGTATGATCATACATGACATACTACCTAAGAGAGGCAATTTAGATTTATCTGTAGTGACCAGAGTGTGAGTTCAGCAGTACCAGGGGTACATAACCCAATAATCTGGAGATTTGGGATCAGAATGTAAGTTCAGTGGTACCTGCAGGTACATAACTCGACAATCTGGAGGATTTGTAGTCGGGAAGTGAGTTCAGCGGTACGAGAGAGTACATGACTCATCATTCTGGAAGATTTGTAGGCGGGATGTGAGTTCAGCGGTATGAGAGAGTACATGACTCGTCATCTTGGCAATTTGTAGGCGGGATGTGAGTTCAGCGGTACGAGAGAGTATATGACTCGTCATCTTGGCAATTTGTAGGCGGGATGTGAGTTCAGCGATACGAGAGAGTACATGACTCATCATCTTGGCAATTTGTAGGCGGGATGTGAGTTCAGCGGTACGAGAGAGTACATGACTCGTCACCCTGGAGGATGTCGTTTCAGACGTAATACTTCTTTAGGAACTTGCCGTTGATGGGCAACATGAGCAAGTCTCCAGTTTGTTTTGCGAGACGGTAAGCTCCATTGGAGAATACAGCATCAATGATGAACGGGCTTTCCCACTTTGGCTAAAATTTGCCGGCGGTTTTGTGAGTCATAACCATCGGCCTCCGAACTGCCAGAACGAGGTCACCCACTTGGAATGTTCTGATTTTAACCGTCTTATTAAAGGCTCCGGAGATGCGTGCCTGGTACAGCTCGATTCATTATTGAGCTAATAGGCGCTTCTCATCTAAAGCCTTCAATTCTTGTAGTCTGCGATGGTGATTATCATCCGTCGTCAATCTGTATGTGAGAGCAACACGGAGTAAGGGAATTTGAGTCTCCAGTGGAAGAATTGCCTCACTTCCGTATACTAGTGAGTGGTGTGTTCCCGGTGGCAGTCCGTACTGTAGTACGGTACGCCCATAAGCATTCACCGAGCTTTTTATTCCAGTCACGTTTGTTTGATGACACGAACTTCTTGAGAAGCTTGATGAATGTTTTGTTGAACGCTTCAGCCAGACCATTAGCCGCTGGGTTGTATGGTGTTGAAGCAATATTCTGGATGCGGTGCTTGTCGCAAAACAGATAGAAGGCGTGGCTTGCGAACTGCGGACCATTATTATGGATGATCCTTCGGGGCAGTCCAAAGCGATAAATGACGTGATGCTTGAGGAAGCTGATCACGTTTGAAGTCTTTACTTCTTCCAGCGGAACAGCCTCCGCCTATTTAGAGAAGTAATCTGTGATTACGAGTATGAAGCGATGTCCTCGGGACGAAGGCGGAGTGATCGGACCGATGATGTCCATTCCCCATGCTTCGAAGGGCCAGGATGCCACAGTCGGGTGTAGAAACTCGGATGGCTGGTGGATGAAATATGCGTGGACTTGACAGGCTTTGTATTTTCGTGTATAGTCTATTGCGTCTGCAACCATCGTAGGCCAGTAGTAGCCCATTCGGCGAAGGCGATCTTGTAGTTTCAGGCCAGGCTGATGGGCCCCACAGATGCCATCGTGAGCTTCACGCACAGCTTCTTTGGCCTCTGTATTTGACAGGCATCGAAGCAGTAATCCATCGTATGATCGCCGATATAGCATTTTTGTCTCTGTATCGTAGAAGAATATGAGGGAACATCTTCTAATAGAAGTGGCTTCCTTCGGACTCTCCGGCAGGATGTCATAGACTACGTAGTCAATGAACGGTTATCTCCAGTCTGGCGCTTTGTCGACTATCAGAGCGGAGTAGCTCTCGGCACACTGAACATTATTCCTGGAACAGACCAACTCACGGCCTATGATGTCAACCAGATGATGAGCATGATTCGGAACTGCTAAAGAAGCAGCAAGACCTGCTAGGGCATCGGCTTCAATGTTTTAGAGCTAGGGAACGTGCTCTATGAAGAACCCCTCCAGGGACGAGATGATGTCGATCGCTATTTGGTGGTAGGGGATCATGTCCTCATGGCGGACTTCGTATGAGCCCCGGATCTGATTGACGATTAGTTGCGAATCGCCGTATGCTTCAAGGTGCTCTACCCCCATCTCTTTTGCACGTCGGAGACCAATGACCAAGGCATTGTACTCGGCCACATTGTTTGAATAGGGCTCTGTAAGGGAACAAGCTCGATTGATCACTAACCCGATGGAAGAAATCAGCACTACTCCGACTCCAGCGACGATGTTGCCCTTGGGCCCGGTTCTAGAAGCGCCATCGAAGAACATCCGCCATACGATATCATGGGAGGCCATATTTGAATTAGCGACCTCGTCTGGAATCTCTTCATCTATTCTGGTTGACTCCGAACCTGGATGGGCTGCTAAAAAGTCTGCCAGAGCTTGACCTTTAACAGCCTTATGCGGGATGAAGATCATGTGGTAGGGAGATAATAAAATCTCCCAGGTAGCGAGACGAGAGCTGAGTGCACCTGGCTTGGTCATGAGGACCCTGAGGGGGTTGACTCTTGATATGACATAGATGGTTTGTCCTGTGACGTAGTGTCGCGTCTTCTGAATGGCGAAAACCAGAGCTATGCACACTTTCTCTACGGCAGTGTATCGATGCTCCGGCCCCATCATCATTCGACTGAGGTAATATATAGCTTGCTCATGGCCTGCGTCATTGTTTTGTGCTAGCAGAGCGCCAAAAGAATGTTCCATTGCTCGTACGTAGAGCAAGAATGGTCTTCCAACAATCGGGGCTACCAGAACTGGAGGGTTCGTCAGATATTCTTTGATGCTGTCGAAGGCGCGCTGGCATTCTTCATCCTATACGAATGAAACGCCCTTCTTCATAAGGTGGGTGAATGGTTGACATTGCCCGGAGAGGTTAGAGATGAACCTCCTGATGTAGGCCGGCCTCCCTTGAAGGCCTCGGAGTTCACGAAGGTTTCTCGGGGGACCCATCTCCATGATTGCCTTCGTCTTCTCAGGGTCTACGTGGATACCCTGGGAGGTAATGATGAAGCCCAAGAACTTCCCGCTGGATACGCCCAAGAAGGATTTTGTGGGGTTTATTTTCAAATTATGCGCTCGTATTAGGTAGAACATTGTCCTCAGATCATGCAGATGATCTTCCTTAGAGCGACTTTTGACGGTGATGTTGTCGACATAGCATTCTTCTATTTTGCGCAAGTGGTCTCTAAAGATGATGCTCATAGCTCTTTGATAGGTGGCGCCAGCGTTCTTTAAACCGAAAGGCATGACTTGTAACAGTACGTGCCAATCGGTGTTCGGAATGATGTGTGCTTCTCGTCATCGAGAGACATCTTGATTTGGTTGTATCCCGAGAAACCATCCATGAATGACATGCGCTCGAAGCCGCAGGTGTTGTCAATCATAATGTCCGTGATAGGGAGAGGGAACTCATCTTTAGGACACGCCTCGTTCAGATTACGAAAGTCGATACAGATTCAAATCTTTCCACTCTTCTTGAGGACTGGAACTATGTTGGAGACCTAGTCACGATGCTGTTCCTCACGGATGAAGCCGCTGGCTATCAGTTTGTTTACTTCGGCTTCAATGGCATTCATGACGTCAGGACGGAACCGACGTTGCTGTTGCTTGACTGGTTTTGTGTCCGGACGGATGTTGAGTTTGTGAAGTGCAATCTAGGGGTTCAGTCTCGGCATATCTTCGTAGTGTTGGCCCATTAGTCATATGGTCAACCTGATTTTAATAATTGATCAAACTTTGTCTCGATATGTGAAGCTAGTCAGGATGTATCGGACTCTTGGACATGAACAAGAACAACTATCTACACAGTTCAAGACCGAAGCTATGTTTGCCTGTTCGAGTCTGTATTTCCTTTGAGCAATGTATTTTTTATTTTATTGAGTCTAGGAATACGTTGTACACCAAGTCGTACTGGCAAATAGGCTATTCCAAAATATTTTCAAAATACTTTTAAAATATCCTTTGTTTTGAAAAATATTCTTTTAAAAAAAGTTTTAAAAATGTTTTCAAAAAGGTTTTCAAAAATCATTAAAACTAATTTTTAAAACCTAACCCTACCCTGACAGAACTCGGCCAGAGTTCGGCCAGAGTTCGGTTGGTGGCCGTTTGATTTTTGAATTCTCTGGAACTTGGTCCTCCTGCAGTTGCGGATTTGACCGAGATTTCCTCATAGAGTTCTGTCCGAATTCTGCCCAAATTTTGCCAGAATTCTGTCTTTGGAATTCCTATAAATAGAGAAGGATTTCGATCATTTCAACTCACTCATTCACTTTCAATCTTCTCTCTATCTAAAGCTTTCAGTCTTCCAAAGAGTTTTCTCTTGAGCTTTAAATTTCAGATCCCAAGCCAATTACAATCCTCTAGTCGATTTGCCAGTACGGTACGGTCTAGAAGTTTCTGAGAGATTGTAATCAGAAGGCTTGATTGAAGAATACCTCTTCACATTTGAAGTTGGACGAGTTCTTCGTATCAAAGCTCGCGTTGTAGAAGTTGCATGGACTTCGTAAGAAAACTTGCAGTTTTGCCAATAGTGGATTCAACTGGTAGCAAGAGTTCTACCGACTGGATTAGTCCTCAACAGAGGAAAACCAGTATGCATCGCTGTCTTTGCGTTTGCATTCTTATCTCTGCCTTTACTTTACTTAGTTGTGATTATTATTTTTGATCTTGCTGCTAACATTTTTTAATTAGCATTATTCCGCTGCCTACTCTATTCACCCCCCCCTCTAGAGTATTGTGCTTTACGATTTTGTTCCTACAATTGGTATCAGAGCAGGTGTTACAGGTAAAGCAAAGGTAACAGTGCAATTATTTATTTATTTTAATTAACTGTTATATAGATCACAGCACAACACATGGCAACTGTGTAATTCACAAGTGAAAGCCAGGCCACAAACAGACCTCCACTGTTTGATGGTACGAACTATACCTATTGGAAAACACGGATGAGTTTCTTCTTGAAATCTCTTGACTTTGATTTATGGTCTATTGTTATTGATGGCTATCAAAACCCACATCGTATAAATGTTGATGGAGTTTTAGTTGAAAAACCCCATAGCAGATATACAGAGGAGGAAAAGAAAAAGGCCAGTCTTGACGCACGTACTATTAACGCTCTATTTTGTGCTTTAGACAGAACTGAATTTAACAGGGTGTCTATCTGCACAACGGCTATTGAAGTATGGAAGCTACTTGAAGTCACACATGAAGGCACGACTCAAGTCAAAGAACCTAAAGTCAGCAGACTTACTCAAGAGTATGAGGTGTTCAAGATGATGCCTAACGAAACAGTTACTCAGATGTTCGAAAGGTTCTTGGATATTGTAAATCCTTTGTCCTCCTTAGGCAATGAGTACAGTTACCATGAAAAGATTCGCAAACTCCTGCGAGCACTTACCAAGATCTGGATTCCAAAGGCTACTGCAATCATTGAAGGGAACGACCTCACAACTATGTCCCTCGAAGTACTCATGGGTAAGCTACTCACTCATGAACTGGAGCTACAAGATTTTGAAGAGCCTGCACCAAAGGAGAAGACGATCGCTTTCAAGGCTCAGCACAGAAAAGCTGCTGAAGGTGACTCAGACAGCAGTGAATCTGATGCTGAAGATCAAGCACTTCTAGCAAGGGAATTCAAGAGATTCATGAGACATGAGAAAAGAGCCAAAGAAAACAACAGCAACAACTGGTATCAAGATGATACTGTCTGCTATGGCTGCAAGAAGAAGGGACACATGAAGAAAGATTGTCCTACAAACTCATCATCAAGTAAGAAGAGCAACATGTATGAAAAAGGGAACCTGAAAAGATCAACATCACGAAAGTATGCCAACACCAGCATATGGCATGAAAGTGAAGCCAGTGACTCAGAAGACGAACAATCAGAAGACGCTGCAAACGTATGCTTTATGGCATCCGATCAGGTACCTACTGAACCTGTAGTTGATACTTATGATGACTTCACCTTTGAGCAATTAGGAAATGCCTTCAGTGAACTGATGACTGATTACAGGAAACTACGTAGCAAGTATCAGACCTCTAAGAAGGTACTCAAAGAGTACAAAGGTGAAATAGGTAGACTTATCGACCTACTAGCTGAGGTTAGAAATAATGTTAGTGAGTCTGGTGAGCTTTCTTCAATAAAGCTCTTATTACACGAGACTACCAAGTCATCTGAAGAGAAAGACAAAGTTATTGACCAACTCAAGGAAGAACTTTCTAAAGAGAAGAAAAGTCTTCAAAGTGCACAAATTAGAATGGAAACACTCACTTCTGATTATACTAAGTTGTATGACACTTCCAAAAGATTGGAAATTAGGTTAGGAAAACAGCCTGAGACTGCTGCTTCCTTCCCTAACACGTGTCACTTACCGAAAAATCAAAACATTCCCAAGCCAAACACTGTCAGACCTAACCCTATCAAACCTTTACCCTAAAGGGTTAAGCCCAAACAGGATTATAGGTATGCTTTCTTCTATACTAGAAAACCTAAACCTACCAACCATGCACACCACTCAGCTTTCAACACTCGACATGCAAAATGTCATTATTGTGGCCTCATTGGTCATATTTCATCTGCATGTAGAATCAGAAAGCTTGTTGATTTAAATATTTATGCTTGGATACCAAAGGCTAACATTTCAGGACCCTACAAGAAATGGGTACCAAAAGTTTCATCTGCAAACTGTTTTGTAGGTGGAACACCTTTCACATGCTAGAAGCAAATGGATCCTCGACAGCGGTTGTTCACGGCATATGACCGGTGACGCTACATTATTTGCAACACTGTCGAAGAAAAAGAAGGAAGGCTATGTCTCCTTCGGTAATAACTTGAAAGGGTATATTATTGGTATCGGTGATGTTGGTAAGTCTCCCTATCCTATTATTAAAGATGTCTGTCTGGTTACCGAGTTGAAACATAATCTACTCAGCCTAAGTCATTTGGCTGGTCATGGTTATGGAATCAACTTTGGCAAAGACAAATGTATTATAGTTGATAGCTCAACTGGTAGTACTATCTTTGAAGGTATCAGGGAAGACAACATATATGTTTTCTATTTATTGGAAGAAACTAATATTTCAGGTAGATGCTGTAGAAGCATGGAAAATATTAGAATAATGATCCATGCGGCTCTGAGTAAGAAGCTTATGCGGCTCACACAGGAGCGGCCCTATGCGGTTCAAAGAAGACTCTCAATCGCATGCGGCTCAGGAGCGTATGCGGTTCAGCAAAGCATATGCGGCTCGATGGACGCCATGTGTGATCCTTCCCTACAGCTGGTCGTTTGAGTAGTGGCCTCATTTATTGCTCCAGCACGATTCACTGTGGCGGCCCTGACATAAAGTTTCATAATGGCCTTGCCATAATGACTGACTCCTCGGGAAAAGAAGAAAATCTCTGACCAAATCCGTCAGAAGTCCCAGATTGCTACGTGGCAATCATTCATATGTGGCTCCCTGAGAACCCGTTCCATGCGGTTCGATACAACGCTAGCTCATGCGGCTCCCTGGGAACATATTCCCTGCGGCCCAATACAACACCAGCTCATGCGGCTCACAAAGATTACGCATATGCAGCTCGATGAAGCATTGTTCTATGCGGCTTACCAAGAGTATCTCTCTGCGGTTCGAGGATAGTCAATCCTATGCGGCTCTGGCAGGACTCACAATTAAGACACGTGGCATGGGATCAATAAGAGATTTAACCGAATCTCAACAAATATATTTGACATCATCGTCATAATTACTGAGATCAGGGCATATCATTTATCATCAAGCTAATGGGACACGTGGCGAGCAATCAGACATTGGCATAATCAATCACGAGGATTTAAAGCAGCTAGCATTAATTGCTCATGAGATACAATGCTATCTACGTTAATGGCCGAGATTCACTGTAATCAGGATCAAGGGTTCAGATAGAATGAAGGAGCGCCGACATTCCAAACAGATAATCATTAGCAAACCCTAATGATCACCCCCCCACTCTTATAAATAGCCAGCATCATTCCCTTGTAAAAAAAAAAGAGAGAGAGGTCGGCAACAAAAGAATAAAAAAGAAGAAGAGAGAGATCTACACCGAGAGAGCTCCCCCTTCCTTCTTGATAATCACAGAGAGAGAGAGAGAAGCCAGGAGAGCAATCCGAGGAGAGCAAGAAGAGCATTTCTTCATCAACGTCGAGCAGATCTTCCCCGAGCCAAGGCTGCATACCGATCGTCCAAGGAGTAAGGCAGAGCGGCCGTCGCTTTCCCGAGCCTCTATCGTCACCCCCCAGAATCAAAAATAAACAATCGTACTTAGTCTGCTGTACCTAGGTTTTCGTCCCTAGGCTTTCTTTGTACGAGCGAGTTTGTATTGTGAGTCTAAGTTCAGTCCTCCGATAATTGTTCTGTTCTTTTACAATTAGAGGCAAACATGATGGTGACTCTGCTGGGGACTAACTTCTCCACGGCTGAGGAGTTGGTGACGCAATCGGATGCAGCCAAACTTGGCTCCACACAAAAGAAGATGGTCGTCCGCTTCGACCAACAGGCGTTCGAAGAGATGCTCTCTGAAGGCAGCACTGGCCCGGCCCAGAAGCGCACCCGCACCACGAAGGCTCGCAAAGAATGGAGACCGAAGTCATTTGCTCCTCCTCAAGCCCTCGATGGGATGCCCTCTGTTGCTCAAAACGGCGAGAAGAATTCTCCTGCGGTCCTACTTCAGATCGTAGACAACTCTGCTGTTCCCAAGTCCGGCAGAAGAAAACATTATGATGCTGGACTTGCAGGGACAAAGAGGGACTCTACGCGGACCGAACCACAGAAGAGTATTAGCCGCAAGGAGAAAGCCCATGCGGCTACATCCGCCAACCGCATGAAGAAAACTCA
Source organism: Iris pallida (assembly GCA_029216955.1). NCBI lineage: Eukaryota > Viridiplantae > Streptophyta > Magnoliopsida > Asparagales > Iridaceae > Iris > Iris pallida. Next base: position 36,569 of record JANAVB010009055.1, on the reverse strand, counting down.
TGCGGCTACTTCTGTCAGCCGCATAACTTATGCGACTACTGTTCCCGACAGCATGGATGAGACTCATGCGGCCAGTAAAGTCAATCGTTTGCAGAAAACCCATGCGGCCACAGATGCCAACCGCATGCGGCCAGCCTGTACGGTCGTGACCCCTAGCCGCATAAGAATTCGTCCGACGACAGAAGACAACCGCATGCAGACAGCCTGCACGGTTTCTGCTCCCAGCCACATAGCATCTGCTCCATGCTCCTCTCGATCAGTTTTCGACCGACTCTCGTACGGTCCGAACCCTGATGACTCTCTGGATGATAAGCCAGACTCTGTGATGTTCAACTTGGACTCTTCCTATTATGTACCCACGAGTGCTAGAAAGAAGAAGTCTAGGGCATCGCGGGCTCATCAAGCCCAGACAGCTGCCCCAACCTCTGACTATCAGGGCGTCCCGCTGATTATCACACGGGCCTCTGATGGGAAGTTGTACAGAACTGCTCAAGTCCAATCCCCGGCGGCGAACGGACAGAGTGGTTCCTCTGACCTGCGTGAGGCGATCCTCCACAAATGCAAGGAAAGAGAAGGGGCCTCGGCGTGCAAAGAATCCTCACATAGACGTCACTGCACCCAGATCATCGGCAACTGCTACTGCAACAGCGCGGCAGTGACGGAAGATCGTCCGTCCGTCTACCACAGACTACAGCACCCGAACTCAGAAGATGAGACACCTTCTGTTGTCTCCTGCAATTTCGCTCAGAAGGTCCCCGCCGAGGGGAGAGGAAAGAAGACAAGCATCTCCAGTCCAAAGATATCAGCCACTACAGCTAAGAAGTTGTCGGCTAAACGGTTACCCTCCACCGGAGTATACCAACACACCCGTTCGAAGACAAAATCTGCTGCAACAGGAGGCTCATCGTCCCCGACCCTGGGGGTCGTAGGAGCTGGGGGTAGTACTCCTCCGAACGTCCACAATAATCCAATGTTTCAAGGAGACGAACCCCGAGAAACAACCCTTCCATCGGGTACAATAGATGCTGATGTCCCCGAGGACATCCATGATTCTCTAGACGAAGCAAGCTCCGAAGCTGGGGGTAGTGTTCCTTCCGAGTCCGAACCTGAAGAGAACATCCCCACATATCCAGATGATTTCTCGACGCATGGGTATGACTCGGAGGGTACATCCTCCACCACTCCCTCCGTCACTCCTCATGTGAAGACGGTATTCATGACAGACAGCAATCAAGGCGGTTCCAGCGATCGCCAGCGCATCGACACGTTGGAGGCCATATTGCATGCCTTGGTCAAATCTGTAGACGAGATCAAAGCGGCACTTCCTACTCTGCAGAGAGTGACACCTGGCCAGACAAGCACGGGTCCCGCAATCAACGTAGATTCAAATTCGGCAGCGCCAAACCAAGGCAATAATCCTCCCGAGATAACGGCCCCTACCGCGACAGATGAGGCCCGAAAAGTAAGAAGAGAGGTTCAGGAGCTCCGAGCAATGTTTCACGCCCGAGAAAACTCTCAAGACCTCAGAATATGGCAACCATATCCTGCTGAATGGAGGGATGTTCCCTTTCCGCCAAGATATAAGCCGTTCAATATCAACCCATATGATGGAAAGACTTCACCAAGCCGATACATCACTTACTTTGAAGTCACTACCGACCATCTGCCCCATGATGATGCTATCCTCACGCGGTTATTCATTGGGGGCATTGGAAGGAGTCGCCTTCGATTGGTACCGCAACCTGCCAGACAATTGCATCCACTCCTTCGTTGGCTTCAAGCGCTTGTTCTTGGAGAGGTTCTATGAGCTAGGGCAGGACGTTACGATGTCTACCCTCATGGACGTCGAGAAATTACATTGAGCGGTTTCGTCAAACCGCAATGAAGTTACCATCTGGCAATCCGGACTCTTCTTTGATTAAAATTTGCCAAAAGAGACTACTTCCAACAATTAGTCTCTGGATGGGCGAAAGTCAGTTCAAGGACTGGAAGGCTTTTATCATCAGTGCTACAAGTGCTGTAGAACGATTGAAGAAGACGCGCCAACTGGGGTTGCATATCTCGGAGGGAGAGAACAAGAGCAAGCGTCCCAACACCAGCAACGACAATGGGAGTAGCCCCTCCAACAGCCGGGACAACAAAGGCAAGCAGGCTATGGTGACCGATACAGCCCAAAAGCCCGAGCCACAACCGGCAGACAAACAATGGCCTCAAATCACTTATTCCTTTGAAGACGGCCACGTCAAGCCTATCTTGGACATGCTTATACAAGGAGATAGGATTCGGCTTCCTCCACCAAGACGGGAGCCTCGGCCGGCTGATCTGGAGAACCCAAAGTTCTGCCATTACCATCGCTACGTCCACCATGCTACACACGACTGCTACCAACTGAAACGGTATATCCAAAACCTCATCGATTCGAACGCCCTGGCCATCGATTTCGAAGAGGTAACCGTGGCAGCCAACATGGTGTCCGTACAATTCGGCAGCTTCCCTCCAACAGAGACTCAGGACGGGGTTATACCCATCCCTCTGGCAACAATAGAAATTGCTAATCTGCCGCCTGCTCGCGATCAAGCCGCTGGTCTAATACCCCTCACCACATCACGAGGGGAAATCATGGGGGTCCATCCGGACCTAGTCCATGAGGTGACTCAGCCCTCTCCACCTTCTAAAAGGAAAAGTGAAAAAGTCAGATCCTGCCGCACTGCCTCGGCGGAAGAAGAGGAAGTCTCGGCCGTCACTACTCGATCCGGAACACAAGCCCAACCGTTGACCGAAAGCGCGACTGATGATCATCCGCCCACTACCAATGATGCTCCGGGACCGGCTCAGCCTTCGACGACCGACAAGCCTAGGCCGAAGGAGACTCGCTTCGACAAGTCCCTCCGGAAGGAGACACCTCAGGGGCTGGAGAGGCCCTACAACTTCGACATCTTGGCACAATTAGCTAATACCCCTGCCAAATTGTCTTTATATGAACTCCTCAGGCTCTCAAAGGATGTCCGCACGGCTTTAAGTGAGGCGCTCCAAAATGCCGATGCATACTTGGCTCAGGTCAACCTCACGGGAGATAACCAACCTGCAGAGCTCCAAGATAGTACGTGTACGGGAGCAATGCCCAACATCGTCTTCTCTCCGCAGGATATGCTCATCAAAACTAACCTGCATGATCGCCCGCTATACTACACTGGATACATCGGAGACGTAAAGGTGGGCCGAATGCACATTGATCCTGGGTCCTCTATAAGCATCATTCCTAAGGGTCTGCTACATCATCTTCGCATTCTGATGCATCGCCTGAAACCTGCAAGCACCGCCATTAGCGGTTTCAATTCGGGCAGGAGCTACCCAATAGGGAAAATCCGTCTGAAGTGTCAGATCGGCGATCTCCAATCAGAAGTCACCTGTTATGTCATAGATGCCGACACTTCTTACAATATTCTTCTGGGACGGCCTTGGATACACGATTACATGTTCGTGCCTTCCACGCTACACCAGTGCTTTAAATATGTCGATAAGCACGGCTTCGTGAGGACAGAGTTTGTCGATATCGATCCCTTCAAGGGGGTCGAATCTTATTACTCAGACTCCTGTCTGTACGAAAAATCAAAGAAGCATCTGGTCGAAGAAGATGTGCAAGCTCACAACAAGACGGCTACAGGATCAGAAGAACCTCTAACGATCCACCTTCAGGCTCGTAAACCGGGCAATTCCGCACCCCTTACGGCCACTCTGCGTAAGGACGCAATCAGTCTCTCCGCACAAGAAGAACAAATGAGAATCTGGCTGCCAAGGTCCGGCCAAGCGCCGAGACCCATAACAGGGCCACTTACCATCAGACTACCGAGAGTCGGTCAGCTCCAAATGGAGAAGCCCAATCCCACCGATAGACCGCTCATAATACGCCATCCCAAGAAGATTCTTCACCCCGATGCGAGGTCTGACACTTCTAGCGAACCAGCCACCCCTCTTCTCACATCAAGTACCAAACTGGGGGTTGCTAGTTTACCAACAACTCCATGATCTGCTCTGCCAGTTGAGCCTCTGAAGATCAAGCTGACTAGGTCGTCCTCTCAGTCTTCATTTATACAGGGGGTGGCCGAAGAAGAACCAGAATTAGCCAAGTATGTGGCTGCCCACTCCGATACCCCTTCCGCAGATGATGTAATCCCTCTAGAAAAGATACCTTACTTCATCAATAAAGGGTTATCTTTGAACTACATCGAGCTCAATAAGCTATGTACAATGTATGCTATGGAACACGGTATAGGCACTCACCTACATACACGGGTGACAAACGTGTACACCGCCATCCGACTTACTCCAGCAGAAGACACTTACCGAATAGTCAAGGGAGGGGACCACCCGATCATCTTCGGCCGGACGAACAACCCACATCCCTCCGCTATGGAAGAAGTCGACTTCGGGTCAGATGCCGGAAGACTGCCTCTGTATCTCTATAGCCCTTAATCCAAATATCTCATACAGGAACAGGGGTACGAACTAGAGACAACGCCAGGACTGAACTACGGTACTGGACGACGATTACCTTTGAAGACGCCAGCCCCGGCGGGCAAACCACGGAACTACTATAACAAAACCCGATGCGGTTTAGGGTATATAACGCCTACTATGACCCCTGAAAGCTCAGATGAAGAATGCGACTGGCAGTCACATTCAACCGGATCACCGACTTCCGACTCAGATACCAGCATCGGAGATATGTTCAGACAAGTCATGTCAGTCAACATGGCATTCACCGACGTTTACGAGGAAGACGAAGACATCCCCGAAAACCTTGAGCTAGAACCATGGGCCCAGTAATTAGACGCACAATGGAAAAAGAGGTTCGAACTGAGAGAACCTCCTACCGAAGATGAGGTCATACAAGTGGATCTCGGCAGCGAATCTTCTCCAAAACCGATCTTTATCAGTAAAAGCCTAACTGACGAAGAACGAGAATCGCTGTTAGTACTCGTCAGAGAATATATCGACGTATTCGCGTGGAGTTACGAAGACATGCCGGGGTTAGTCCCCGATATCGCTCTTCACAAACTCAACATACGGCCAGATGCAAAGCCAGTCAAGCAGCAACAACGACGCTTCCGTCCAGGCGTCATGGACGCAATTGAAGCCGAAGTCAACAAGCTAATAGCCAGCGGTTTCATTCGTGAAGAGCAACATCCTGACTGGGTCGCCAACATAGTGCCGGTCCTCAAGAAAAATGGGAAGATCCAAATCTGCATCGACTTTCGTAATCTGAATGAGGCATGTCCGAAGGACGAGTTTCCCCTCCCCATCACAGACATCATGATCGACAACACATGCAGCTTTGAACGTATGTCATTCATGGATGGATTCTCGGGGTACAATCAAATCAAGATGTCTCCCGACGACGAAAAGCACACATCATTCCGAACGCCGATTGGTACATACTGCTACACAGTCATGCCATTCGGTCTAAAAAATGCTGGTGCTACATATCAGCGGGCCATGAGTATCATTTTCCGAGAACATTTACGCAAAACAGTAGAATGCTATGTCGACGACATCGCCGTCAAGAGTCGTCATAAGGAAGATCATCTGCAAGACCTGAGAACGGTATTCGACCTGATGAGAGCCCATAACCTGAAGATGAACCCTACGAAATCGTTCTCGGACGTATCCAGCGGGAAATCCTTAGGCTTCATCATCACGGCACGGGGCATCCATGTAGACCTTGAGAAGACGAAGGCAATCATGGAGATGGGTCCCCCGAAAAATCTCTGCGAACTCAGAGGCCTCCAAGGGAGGCTAGCTTACATCAGGAGGTTCATTTCCAACCTCTCCGGGCGATGCTGACCGTTCACACACCTCATGAAGAAGGGAGTCTCATTCGTATGGGACGAGGAATGCCAGCGTGCTTTCGACGACATCAAAGAATATTTGTCGAATCCCCCAGTCCTGGTGGCCCCGGTCCCCGGAAAACCCTTCCTGCTCTACGTACGAGCAATGGAACACTCCCTTGGTGCCCTGCTAGCACAAAATAACGATGCAGGCCACGAGCAGGCCATATATTATCTCAGCCGGATGATGATCGGACCAGAACATCGGTACACCGCCGTAGAGAAGGAGTGTCTCGCCCTGGTATTCGCTATTCAAAAGATGCGGTACTCTGTTACAGGACAAACCATACATGTGATCTCGTGAGTCAACCCCCTTAGAGTCCTCATGACTAAACCAGGGGCCCTCAGCTCTTGCCTCGCCACATGGGCAATATTGCTGTCCTCCTATCATATGATCTTCGTCCCGCAAAAGGCTGTTAAGGGTCAAGCCCTAGCAGACTTTTTGGCAGCCCACCCAAGATCGGAGTCATCCAGAATCTATGAAGAGATCCCAGACGAGGTTGCCGATTCGAATACAGCCACCCACGATAATATATGGCGAATGTTCTTCGATGGCGCCTCAAGGACCGGACCCAAGGGAAACATCGTCGTCGGGGTCGGAGTGGTATTAATTTCTCCTACTGGGCTGGTGATCAATCGCGCCTACTCCCTCACGGAACCCTGCTCCAACAATGTGGCCGAATATAACGCTCTGGTCATTGGCCTCCAACTTACAAAAGAGCTGGGGGTAGAATACCTTGAAGCATACGGCGACTCCCAACTAATCGTCAATCAGATCAGGGGCTCATACGAGGTTCGCCATGAAGACATGATCCCCTACCATCAAATTGCGATCAACATTATCTCATCATTCGAGGGATTCTTCATCGAGCACGTCCCCAGACTCCAAAATATCGAAGCTGATGCCCTAGAAGGCCTGGCTGCTTCCCTAGCAGTGCCAAATTACTCTCATCATTCGGTCGATGTAATCGGCCATGAGCTGGTCTGCCCCAAGAACAACGTTCAAGCCCTGACGAGTTATTCTGCTCAGATGATCGACGAAGCGCCAGACTGGAGACAACCATTCATAGACTTCGTGGTCTACGACATCCTGTCCGAGAACCCGAAGGAGGCTACTTCTATCAGACGGCGTTCTCTCAGGTTCTTCTACGATACAGAGACGAAAATGCTGTATCGCCGCTCCTACGACGGATTACTACTTCGGTGCTTGTCGAACGCAGAAGCCAAAGAAGCCATACGAGAGGCTCATGACGGTGTCTGCGGGGCCCATCAGCCTGGCCCTAAGCTGCAAGACCGCCTTCGCCGGATGGGCTACTACTGGCCCACGATGGTGGCAGATGCAATAGATTATGCCCAAAAATGCAAGGCCTGCCAAGTCCACGCAGACTTCATTCACCAACCATCCGAATTTCTACATCCGACAGTAGTGTCCTGGCCATTCGAAGCATGGGGAATGGATATCATTGGTCCAATCACCCCACCTTCCTCCCGAGGACATCGCTTCATACTTGCGATCACTGATTATTTCTCCAAATGGGCGGAAGCTGTCCCACTCGCAGAAGTTAAAACTTCAAACGTGATCAGCTTCCTTAAGCATCACGTTATCTACCGCTTCGGACTACCACGAAGAATCATCCATGATAATGGTCCACAGTTTATAAGCCATGCATTCTACCGATTCTGCGATAAGTACCGCATTCAGAATATCGCTTCGACACCATACAACCCGGCAGCAAACGGGTTGGCAGAGGCATTCAACAAAACAATCATCAAGCTCCTCAAGAAGTTCGTCTCCTCCAACAAACGCGACTGGAACGAAAAGCTCGGCGAGTGCTTTTGGGCTTATCGCACCACGGTTCGAACAGCCACCGGGAATACACCATTCTCTCTGGTGTACGGGAGCGAAGCAGTCCTCCCTTTGGAGACTCAGATCCCCTCACTCCGCGTCGCCCTCACTTATCAATTGACGACGGATGATAACTACCGACGATGACTACAAGAGTTGGAGGCTTTAGATGAAAAGCGCCTCCTAGCTTAGCAAAGGATCGAGCTATACCAAGCACGCATCTCCGGAGGCTTCAACAAGAAAGTTAAAATCAGAACATTCCAAGTGGGTGATCTTGTTCTGGCAGTCCGGAGGCCGATGGTCATGACTCACAAGACCACCGGTAAGTTCCAGCCAAAATGGGAAGGTCCATTTGTCATCGAGACCGTGTTCTCCAACGGCGCCTACCGCCTCGCTAAGCAGAACGGAGATTTGCTCATGTTGCCCGTCAACGGCGAGTTCCTGAAGAAATACTATGTTTGAACATCATTCTCTAGATTATCGAGTCATGTACTCCTTTAGTACCACTGAACTCTCATCCATCATTCTCCAGATTATCGAGTCATGTACTCCTTTAGTACCACTCTCCAGATTATCGAGTCATGTACCCCTTTAGTACCACTGAACTCTCATCCATCATTCTCCAGATTATCAAGTCATGTACCCCTTTAGTACTACTGAACTCTCATCTACCCTATTTCAGATTATCGAGCCATGCACCCGCTGGTGCCGCTGAACTCCCACTCCCTCAATAGTCCAAATTACCAAGTTATGTACCAGCTGGTGCCTCTGAACATACATTTCGGTCACTCTTTCAGATAGTAAGTTGTAGAAGCATAGAAAATATTAGAATAAAGGCATAAATGACCCATGCAGTTTTGGGTAGCAAATCTATGCGGCTCATACTGGAGTTGCCCTATGCGGCCCAAAAGAAGACCCTCAGGCTCATGCGGCTCGGGGATGAATGCGGTTCAGCAGGAATATGCGGCTCAATTGACGACACGTGTGACCCCCCCACAGTTGGCCACTGGAGTAATGGCCTCATTTAAGGCTCTGACACGACTCGATGGCTGTCTCTGACATAAAGTATCATAGTGGCTCTGCCATAATGACAGACTCTTCGGGAAAAGAAGAAAATCTCTGACCCGATCTGACAAAAAATCCTAGATTGCTGCGTGGCAAAAGTCCCATGCGGCTCGGATAGAGAACAGCTTCATGCGGCTCATTGAGGAGTCACTCTAATATGATTAACAAAAATCCGCCATATGCGGTCCACCCATAGCCCGGTCTATGCGGCTCAACACCACGCTAATTCATACGGCCTACAGAAACTATGTATATGCGGCTCACGGAAAGTTCGTCCCCTGCGGCTCGATGAGGCATTGACTCATGCGGCTCACGAGGAGTATCCCCCTGCGGTTCAAGTGTTGGTCACCCTATGCGGCCCTGACAGGATCTTCAATTAAAAACGTGGCACTGAAGATGCAACAGAATCCCAACGAGAATATTCGACATCATCATCATAATTGCCGAGATCAGGGCATATCATTCATCATCAAGCCAATAGGACACGTGGCGAGCAATCAAATATTGGCATAATCAATCACGAAGATTTAAAGCAATCAGCATTAACTGCTCATAAGATTCGGTGCTATCCGCATTAGTGGCCGAGATTCATTATGATCAGGATCAAGGGCCCAGATAGAATGAAGGAGCGCCGACATTCCAAACAAATAATCATCAGCAAACCCTAATGATCCTATCCCACTCTTATAAATAGCCAGCATCAATCCCATGTAAAAAAGGTCGGCAACAAAAGAATTAAAAAAAAATAAGAAGAGAGAGATCTACACAGAGAGAGCTCCCCCTTTTCTTGATAATCACAGAGAGAGAGAAGCCAGGAGAGCAACCCGAGGAGAGTAAGAAGAGCCTTTCTTCGTCAATGCCGAGCAGATATTCCCCGAGCCAAGGCTGCATACCGATCGTCCAAGGAGTAAGGCAGAGCGGCCGTCGCTTTCCCGAGCCTCTATCGTCACCCCCCAGAATCAAAAATAAACAATCGTACTTAGTCTGCTGTACCTAGGTTTTCGTCCCTAGGCTTTCTTTGTACGAGCGAGTTTGTATTGTGAGTCTAAGTTCAGTCCTCCGATAATTGTTCTGTTCTTTTACAATCAATGGCAAACACGATGGCGACTCTGCTGGGGACTAACTTCTCCACGGCTGAGGAGTTGGTGACGCAATCGGATGCAGCCAAACTTGGCTCCACACAACAGAAGATGGTCGTCCGCTTCGACCAACAGGCGTTCGAAGAGATGCTCTCTGAAGGCAGCGCTGGCCCGGTCCAGAAATGCACCCGCACCACGAAGGCTCGCAAAGAGTGGAGGCCAAAGTCATTTGCTCCTCCCCAAGCCCTCGATGGGATACCCTCGGTCGCTCAAGACGGCGAGAAAGATTCTCCTGTGGTCCCACTTCAGATCGCAGACACCTCTGCTGTCCCCAAGTCTGGCAGAAGAAAACACTATGATGCTGGACTTGCAGGGGCAAAGAGGGTCTCTGCTCAACCTGAACCGCAGAAGGGTATTAGCCGCAGAAAGAAAATCCATACGGCCACAATCGTCAACCACATGAAGAAAACTCATGCGGCCACTCCTGTCAGCCGCATAACTTATGCAGCTACAGTTCCCAACCGCATGGATGAGATTCATGTGGCTAGTAAAGTCAACCGCTTACAGAAAACCCATGCGGCCACAGATGCCAACCGCATGCGGACAGCCTGCACGGCCGTGACTCCTAACCGCATAAGAACTCGTCCCACAACAGAAGACAGTCGCATACAGATAGCCTGCACGGCACCCAACGCTAGCCGCATAGCGTCTCTACCACACTTCTCTCGATCAGTTTTCGACCGACTCTCATGCGGTCCTAACTCTGATCACTTTCTGGATGAAAATCCAGACTCTGTGATACCTAATGTGGACTTTTCCTATTACGCACCCACAAGTGCTAAAAAGAAAAAGTCTAGGGCAGCGCGGGCTCATCAAGTCCAGACAGCTGCCCCAACCTCTGACTATCGGGGCGTCCTGCTGAGTATCACGCGGGCCTCTGACGGAAAGTTGTATAAAACCACTCGAGTCCAGCCTCCGGCGGTAAACGGACAAAGTGGTTCCTCGGACCTGCGTGAAGCTATCCTCCACAAACGCAAGGAAAGAGAAGGAGCCTCAGCGCGCAGAGAGTCCTCACAGGGACGTCACTGTACCCAGATTATCGTCAACTGCTGTTACAACAACACGGCAGTAACGGAAGACCGGCCATCCGTCTTCCAAAGACTACAACATCCAAGCTCGGAAGACGAGGCACCTCCCGTTGCCTCCTGCAATTCCGTACGGAAAGTCCCCGTTGAGGAGAGAGGGAAGAAGACAAGCATCTCCAGCCCAAAGGTGTCAACTATTGCAGCTAAGAAGCCGTCGTCTAAAGGATTATCCTCTACTGGAGTATTCCAACACACCCGTTCAAAGACGAAAACTGCTGCAGTAGGAAGTTCATCATCTATGGGGGTCGTCGGAACTGGGGGTAGCACTCCTCCAAACCTCCACGATAACCCGACATTCCAAGAAGACGGACTGGAGGAAGCAAATCCTCCGACGGATACAACAGATACCGACGTCCCCGAGGACGTCCTAAACGAAGCAAGCTCTGAAGCTGGGGGTACTATTCCTTCCGAGTCCGAACCCGAAGAGAACATCCCTACATATCCTGATGATTTCTCGATGCATGAGTATGACTCGGAGGGCATGTCCGCCACTTCTCCTTCTGTCACTCCTCACGTGAGGACGGTATTCATGACGGACAACAGCCAAGGTGGTTCCGGCGATCGCCAACGTATCGACACTTTGGAGGCCATACTGCACGCCTTGGTCAAGTCTGTAGACGAGATCAAAGCAGCGCTTCCTACTCTGCAAGGAGTGACACCTGGTCAGACAAGCACGGGTCCCGCGAACAACATAGATTCAAATTCAGCGGCACCAAACCCGGGCAATAATGCTCCCAAGATAACGGCCCCTACCGCGATAGATGAGGCCCGAGAAGTAAGGAGAGAGGTTCAGGAGCTTCGAGCGATGTTCCACGCCCGAGAAAATTCTCAAGACCTCAGAATACGGCAACCATACCCAGCTGAATGGAGGGATGTGCCCTTTTCCCCAAGATATAAGCCGTTCAATATCAACCCATATGATGGTAAGACTTCAGCAAGCCGGTACATCACTTACTTTGAGGTCACTACCGACCATCTGCCCCATGATGACGCCATCCTCACACGGTTATTCATTGGGGCACTGGAAGGAGTCGCCTTCGATTGGTACCGCAACCTGCCAGATAATTGCATCCACTCCTTCGTTGGCTTCAAGCGCTTGTTCTTGGAGAGGTTCTATGAGGTAGAGCAGGACGTCACGATGTCTACCCTCATGGACGTCGTCCAAGGAGAGAAAGAGCTGACAAGGAATTACATTGAGCAGTTTCGTCAAACCGCAATGAAGTTACCATCTGGCAACCCGGACTCTTCTTTGATTGAAATTTGCCAAAAGAGACTACTCCCAACAATTAGTCTCTGGATGGGCGAAAGTCAATTCAAGGACTGGAAGGCCTTTATCATCAGCGCTACAAGTGCCGAGGAACGATTGAAGAAATCTCGCCAACTGGGGTTGCATATCTCAGAGGGAGAGAACAAGGGGAAGCGTCCCAACGCCAGCAACGACAATGGGGGTAGCCCCTCCAACAACTGGGACAACAAAGGCAAGCAGGCCATGGTGACCGATACAGTCCAGAAGCCCGAGCCACAGCCAGCAGACAAACAATGGCCTCAAATCACTTATTCTTTCGAAGACGGCCACGTCAAGCCTATCTTGGACATGCTTATACAAGGAGATAGAATTCAGCTTCCTCCACCAAGGCGGGAACCTCGGCCGACTGATTTGGAAAATCCGAAGTTCTGCCATTACCACCGCTACATCCACCATGCTACACACGACTGCTACCAACTGAAACGGTATATCCAGAACCTCATCGATTCGAACGCTCTGGCTATCGACTTCGAGGAGGTAACCGTAGCAGCCAACATGGTGTCCGTACAATTCGGCAATTTCCCTCCAACAGAGACTCAAGACGGTGTCATACCCATCCCTCTGGCAACGATGGAAATCGCTAATCTTCTGCCTGCCCGTGATCAAACTCCCGGCTTAGTACCCCTCACCACATCACGAGGGGAAATCATGTGGGTCCATCCGGACCTAGTCCACGAGGTGACTCAGCCCACTTTACCTTCTAAAAAGAAAAGTGGAAAGGTCAGATCATGCCGCACCGCCTCGGCAGAGGAGAAGGAAGTCTCAGCCGTCACTACTCGATCTGGAGCACAAGCCCAACCAGTGGCCGAGAATCCGACTAATGATCAGCAGCCCACAAACGCTGATACTTCGGGACCGGCTCAGCCTTCGACGACCGACAAGCCTAGGCCGAAGGAGACTCGCTTCGACAAATCCCTCCGAAAGGAGACACCTCAGGGGCTGGAGAGGCCCTACAACTTCGACATCTTGGCGCAATTGGCTAATACACCGACCAAATTGTCCTTATATGAACTCCTCAGGCTCTCAAAGGATGTCCGTACGGCTTTAAGTGAGGCGCTCCAAAATGCCGACGCATACTTGGCTCAGGTCAACCTCACGGGCGATAACCAACCTGCAGAGCTCCAAGATAGTGCGTGTACAGGTGCAATGCCCAATATCGTCTTCTCTCCGCAGGATATGCTCATCAAAACTAACCTGCACGACCGCCCATTGTACTACACTGGATACATCGGCGACGTAAAGGTGGACCGAATACACATTGATCCTGGGTCCTCCATAAGCATCATTCCGAAGGGTCTGCTACATCATCTTCGCATTCCAATGCATCGCCTGACGCCTACAAGCACCGCCATTAGCGGTTTCAATTCGGGCAGGAGCTACCCAATAGGAAAGATTCGCTTGAAATGTCAGATTGGCGATCTCCAATCAGAAGTCACCTGCTACGTCATAGATGCCGACACTTCTTACAATATCCTTCTGGGGCGGCCTTGGATATACGATTACATGATCGTGCCTTCCACGCTACACCAGTGCTTCAAATATGTCGATAAGCACGGCTTCGTGAGGACAGAGTTTGCTGATATCGATCCCTTCAAAGGGGTCGAATCTTATTACTCAGACTCCTGTCTGTACGAAAAATCAAAGAAGCATCTGGTCGAAGAGGAGGTGCTAGCTCACACCAGGGCAACCACAAGATCAAAAGAACCCCTGACAATCTACCTCCAGGCTCGCAAACCGGGCAGTTCTGCACCCCTTACGGCTACTCTTCGTAAGGACGCAATCAGTCTATCGGCGCAAGAAGAGCAGATGAGAATCCGGCTGCCGAGGTCTGGCCAAGTGCCGAGACCCACACCAGGGCCTTTTACCATCAGACTACCGAGAGTCGGTCAGCTCCAAGCGGAGAAACTCAATCCCTCCGACAGACCGCTCACGATACGTCTTCCTAAAAAGGGCCGTCACCCCGACGCGAGGTCTGACACTTCCAGCGAACCAGCCACTCCTCGCCCCACGTCAGATGCCAAGCTGGGGGTCGCTAGTCTACCAACAACTCCACGACCTGCTCCCCCGGTCGAGCCTCTGAAGATCAAGCTGACTAGGTCGCTCTCCCAGTCTTCATTTATACAGGGGTGGCCGAAGAAGAACCAGAATTAGCCAAGTATGTGGCTGCCCACTCCGATACCCCTTCCGCGGATGATGTAATCCCTCTCGAGAAGATACCTTATTTTATCAATAAAGGGCTATCTTTGAATTACATCGAGCTCAACAAGCTATGTACAATGTATGCTATGGACCACGGTATAGGCACTCACCTACACACACAAGTGACAAATGTATATACCATAATCCAGCTCACTCCGGCAGAAGACGTTTACCGAATAGTCGAGGGAGGGGACCACCCGATTATCTTCGGCCGGAAAGACGATCCGTACCCCTTCACCATAAAAGAAGTCGATCTTGGGTCAGATGCCGGGAGATTGCCTCTATACCTTTATAGTCCCCAGTCCAAATACCTCATGCAGAAACAAGGATATGATCTAGAAACTACACCAGGCTTGAATTACGATACCGGACGGCGACTACCTTTGAAGCCCCCAGTACCGTCTGGTAAACCACGGGACTACTATAGCAAAACTCGATGTGGACTAGGGTATGTAACTCCCACAACGACTCCAGAGAGTTCAGATGAAGAATATGATTGGCAGTTACACTCAACCGGGTCACCAACTTCCGACTCAGACACAAGCATTGGGGACATATTCAGACAAGTCCTATCAGTCAACATGGCATTTGCCGACGCTTACGAAGAAGACGAGGACATTCCTTGAATCCTCGAGCTTGAGCCGTGGGCCCAACAGTTAGACGCATAATAGAAAAAGCGGTTCGAGCTAAGAGAACCTCCTACGGAGGATGAAGTTATGCAGGTCAACCTCGGCACCGAATCCTCTCCAAAGCCAATCTTCGTCAGTAAAAGCCTAACAGACGAGGAACGAGAATCACTGCTGGAACTCATCAGAGAATATATTGACGTATTTGCATGGAGTTACGAAGACATGCCGGGATTAGATCCCGATATTGCTCTCCATAAACTCAATATACGGCCGGATGCAAAGCCAGTCAAGCAGCAGCAACGACGCTTCCGCCCGGGCATTATGGACGCGATCGAAGCCGAAGTCCACAAGCTGATAGCCAGCGGCTTCATCCGTGAGGAGCAACACCCTGACTGGGTCGCCAATATAGTCCCGGTCCTTAAGAAAAACGGGAAGATCCGAATCTGCATCGACTTCCGTAATCTAAATGAGGCATGTCCGAAAGACGAATTTCCCCTCCCGATCACGGACATCATGATTGACAACACATGCGGCTTCGAACGTATGTCATTCATGGATGGATTCTCGGGATACAATCAAATCAAGATGTCCCCCGACGATGAAAAACACATATTATTTAGAACACCGATCGGCACATACTGTTACACAGTCATGCCATTCGGTCTAAAGAACGCTGGTGCCACATATCAGCGGGCTATGAGTATCATTTTCAGAGAACATTTGCGCAAAACAGTGGAATGCTACGTCGACGACATCGCTGTCAAGAGTCGCCGTAAGGAGGATAATCTGCAAGATCTGAGAACGGTATTCGACCTGATGCGAGCCCACAACCTGAAGATGAACCCTAAAAAGTCGTTCTTGGGCGTATCCAGCGGGAAGTTCTTAGGTTTCATCATCACTGCACGGGGTATCCATGTAGACCCTGAGAAAACCAAGGCAATAATGGAGATGGGTCCCCCGAAAAATCTTCGCGAACTTAGAGGCCTCCAAGGGAGGCTAGCCTATATCAGAAGGTTCATTTCCAATCTCTCCGGACGATGCCGGCCGTTCACACACCTCATGAAGAAGGGAGTCTCATTCGTATGGGACGAAGAATGCCAACGCGCTTTCGACGACATCAAAGAATATTTGTCAAATCCTCCAGTCCTGGTGGCCCCGGTCCCTCGAAAACCATTCTTGCTCTATGTACGAGCAATGGAACACTCCCTCGGTGCCCTGCTGGCACAAAATAACGATGCAGGACACGAACAGGCCATATACTACCTCAGCCGAATGATGGTCGGGCCCGAACACCGATACACTGCCGTGGAGAAAGAATGCCTCGCCTTGGTATTCGCCATTCAAAAGACACGGCATTATGTTACAGGACAAACCATACATGTGATCTCACGGGTAAATCCCCTCAGGGTCCTCATGACTAAACCAGGGGCGCTCAGCTCTCGCCTCGCTACATGGGCAATACTGCTATCCCCATATCATATGATCTTCGTCCCACAGAAGGCGGTCAAAGGCCAAGCCCTGGCAGACTTTTTGGCGGCCCATCCAGGATCGGGGTCATCCAGAATATACTAGGAAATCCCAGATGAGGTCGCCGATTCTAATACAACCACCCACGACAACATATGGAGGATGTTCTTCGATGGCGCTTCAAGAACCAGACCCAAGGGAAATATCGTCGTCGGGGTCGGAGTAGTATTGATCTCCCCTACCGGGCTAGTGATCAATCGCGCCTACTCTCTCACGGAACCCTGTTCCAACAATATGGCCGAGTACAACGCTTTGGTCATTGGCCTCCAACTCGCAAAAGAGCTAGGTGTAGAATATCTCGAAGCATACGGCGATTCACAATTAATCGTCAATCAGATTCGGGGGTCGTACGAAGTCCGCCATGAAGACATGATCCCCTACCACCAAATAGCAATCAACATTATCTCCTCATTCGAGGGATTCTTCATCGAACACGTCCCCAGACTTCAAAATATCGAAGCCGATGCCCTAGCAGGCCTTGCCGCTTCCTTAGCAGTGCCGAACCAAGCTCATCACTTGGTTGAGGTGATAGGCCACGAACTGGTCTGTCCCAAGAACAATATTCAATTCGTGGCGAGCTATTCCGCCCAGACGGTCGACGAAACACCAGACTGGAGACAGCCGTTCATTGACTTCGTCGTATACGATATCCTCCCGGAGAATCCAAGGGAAGCCACCTCCATCAGACGGCGTTCTCTCAGATTCTTCTACGACACAGAGACAAAGATGCTGTACCGACGATCCTACGACGGATTATTACTTCGGTGCTTGTCAAACGCAGAAGCCAAAGAAGCTGTACGAGAAGCTCACGACGGTGTCTGTGGGGCCCATCAGCCTGGCCCAAAGCTACAGGACCGCCTTCGCCGTATGGGCTACTACTGGCCCACGATGGTGGCAAACGCAATAGACTATGCCAGAAAATGCAAGGCTTGCCAAGTCCACGCGGACTTCATTCACCAACCATCCGAGTTTCTACATCCAACGGTGGCATCCTGGCCATTCGAAGCATGGGGAAT
Source organism: Iris pallida (assembly GCA_029216955.1). NCBI lineage: Eukaryota > Viridiplantae > Streptophyta > Magnoliopsida > Asparagales > Iridaceae > Iris > Iris pallida. The sequence goes on along the minus strand of JANAVB010009055.1, from coordinate 18,869 downwards.
GGATATCATTGGTCCAATCACCCCACCTTCCTCCCGAGGACATCGCTTCATACTTGCGATCACCGACTACTTCTCCAAATGGGCGGAAGCCGTCCCACTCGCGGAAGTTAAGACTTCAAACGTGATCAGCTTCCTTACGCATCACGTCATCTACCGCTTCGGACTGCCGCGGAGGATCATCCATGATAATGGTCCGCAGTTTGCAAGCCATGTATTCTATCAATTCTGCGACAAACACCGCATTCAGAATGTCGCTTCCATACCATATAACCCGACAGCAAACGGGTTGGCAGAGGCATTCAATAAAACAATCATCAAACTCCTCAAGAAGTTTGTCTCCTCCAACAAACGCGACTGGAACGAGAAGCTCGGCGAATGCTTATGGGCTTATCGTACCACGGTTGGAACAGCTACTGGGAATACACCATTCTCTTTAGTGTACGGGAGTGAGGCAGTCCTCCCACTGGAAACTCAGATTCCCTCACTCCGCGTCGCCCTCACTTATCAATTGACAACGGATGATAACTATCGACGCCGATTACAAGAGTTGGAGGCCTTAGACGAAAAGCGCCTCCTAGCCCAGCAAAGGATCGAGCTATACCAAGTACGTATCTCAGGAGCCTTCAACAAGAAGGTCAAAATCAGAACATTCCAAGTGGGCGATCTCGTTCTGGCAGTCCGGAGACCAATGGTCATGACTCACAAGACCGCAGGCAAGTTCCAGCCAAAATGGGAAGGTCCATTTGACATCGAGGCCGTATTCTCCAATGGCGCCTACCGCCTCGTCAAGCAGAATGGGGACTTGCTTATGTTGCCCGTCAACGGCAAGTTTCTAAAGAAATACTATGTTTAGAAAACATTCTCCAAATATCGAGTCATGTACCCTCTTAGTACCCCTGAACTCGCACCCACCATTTTCCAAATTATCGAGTCATGTATCCATTGATACCACTGAACCCACATCCACAACATTTCAGATTACCGAGCCATGCACCCGCTGGTGCCACTGAACTCTCATCTCCTCAATATTCTAGAAAATCCAAATTATGTACTTACATTCCGGTCACTCTCTCAGATAGTAAGTCACGTGTAATCATACCTCTGAACTTTCTTCCTGAAAGAGATCCTCCCTCATGATCCACTACCCGCGCTTCCAGTGCATAAAAAGGGTAATCGATCCACTAATTTCCGAAACGACCATGTCCTCATTACCTCTGAGTCGTTTTTACTTCCACCAAAAACAAACCGCCCCCTCGCATAGAACTTCCATGTCCTCCTACCTCTGAGTAGTTCTATGCACCCCTTCTTCATTGAGCCCACTCCTGCCATGTCCTCATTACCTCTGAGTGGAAAGGCTCCGTCGAAGAAATCACCATATTTGCCATGTCCACATTACCTCTGAGCAAGTATGTTGGTTCCCTTTCAACCTATTATCCGTACCCACAACCGGAGTGCGACAAGGATAATAGGTCCACAAATGTCCTCTGTTGACCACAAACGTCCTCTGTTGACCACAAATGTCCTCTGTTGACCACAAATGTCCTCTGTTGACCACAAACGTCCTCTGTTGACCACAAATGTCCTCTGTTGACCACAAATAGCTTCCGTAAAGTCTCTCCTGCCATGTTCTCATTACCGCTGAGCAGGAAGATTTCACGATAAAACCTTCACGTTTGCCATGTCATCATAACCACTGAGCAAGTATGTTGGTTCCCTTTCAACCTATTATCCGTACCCACAACCGGAGTGCGACAAGGATAATAGGTCCACAAATGTCCTCTGTTGACCACAAATGTCCTCTGTTGACCACAAACGTCCTCTGTTGACCACAAATGTCCTCTGTTGACCACAAATGTCCTCTGTTGACCACAAACGTCCTCTGTTGACCACTATTGATTATAGAAAAGTCTTCCGTGAAGTCTTCCCCTACCATGTTCTCATTACCTCTGAGTAGGAAGATTCCACGGTAAAACCCTCATGTTTGCTACCTCCTCATAATCTCGGAGCAAATATGACTGGCTTCCTCCCACCTTATTATCCGTATCCTGAACCAGGGTACGCCAAGGATAATAGGTCCACAAATATCTCTTGCTAAGCTTCTTAGCATAAATCCACCATCTTACCATGCCCCGGGAGCCCAGCTGCTCTACGGCATTCCTTTCCCCAGTACCAAGAACATCCATGACCATTTTGTCGTGGCTGTCCCGGACATCCTGATCAAACTTGTTATCCGTACCTAAAACCAAGGTACGCCCAGGGTAACAAGTCCACAAATAATCCCCCAGCAAGTCCAATTCCATGAACACCACAAGAACAAGAAAGAGAAGATGAGTTGAAACATGCTCATTTATCTCAAAATTCAAAAGAGCTACATCAGTGGGGATCACATCCCTTGCAAATAAAAATATACACATATGAAAGAAAAAAAAAAGCAGAAGAGGACAGATGATGGATCACTGCTCCGGGGCGCATAACACCGTGAGGCGGCCCTTTATCAAGGCGAACGACCGCTCAAAACTCTGTTTGGCTCGACGCTCTGCCTCCTGATTCAGCACCGCCGGGTCCTCCAGATGAGCATAGGCTCGCCAGTTGTCCTCAAACTCCTTAAAAGACCGCTCCAAGGTGGCAGAGGATCGAGAAACCCGCTCGGCCTCCCAAGCAATCGACTCCTGCTCTGCACGAGCAGCTTCCCGCTCTAACTCTAGGAAGGCCAACTCCTGTTGGAGTGCAAGAATCCGCTCCCGTGTGGCCGCTACTCCACGAGAAGCAGACTCTTCACGAGCCCTACAAGCCTGACTTCGACGACCCAGATGGGCATATGAAACAGAAAGCTTGTCAAGGTCTTCCCGCACAGCTGGCGCGGCAGCATCCCGAGTGAGCTTGATCTTGTCCCGAGCAGCAACGAGGCGACCCCGCTCCCGTTCAATTGCAGCGGGCACGCCAGCCTGCCGTGTTGCCAGTAGTTGGGTCACAAGTCGATCAGCCTCTGTCAACTTGGGCTCCAGGAGCGCGGCTAACCCCATCCCGCCAGGAAGGTCCTTCAAAGTGTCAATCTGGCCCCGAGCACCCTTCAAAGACATAGTGAAAGGGATTCCCCGTTCTACAGCAGCGTCGACACCCCTCCCTAAGTGATGATAGAAGCTATCAACCACATCCTGCGTCACCTCGTTCAAAGCCTCCGAGGAGGCCGGTGTCAACGGGAGTGTGGCCGGCAGCACAGAAGAAGATACAACAGAATCTGCCGCTTCGGCCACAAGAGAAACCAACTCCGCACGGAAAGACGCTTGAACATCGGTCAATTCCTCTTCAGCGGCCCGCAGAATTTGGATGCTCGGCAGAGTCGAGAAGTCGATCTCCGGTGCCGTATAAGCAGCTGAAGACGAGGACGGGGCCAGCACCAACTCCATCCCCATCTGCCCAGAGCTGGCAGGATGTCCCTCAACATGCGATGACGAAGGAGAGAAAATGCTCCTTTCGTCCAGATCACGGCAGACCGGGCCTTCCCCGAAGACATCCGCGGCGGGAGGTAAAGGGTCAGGACCTGCAGGGCCAAGGCAACCATAAATCTACTTGACCCGAAGAATATGTTGATAGAGCAAATAAGCCCCCTCGGTGGTCAATATGTGGCTCAGCTTACCAGTGGAGGAATGTGGAGGCTGAGGTTCGTCTACAGCCATCACAACTTCTTCACCAACAGCCTCCGAGTCAGGAATAAAAGACTCATCTGCCCTTGCATCCTCGGGAGGGGATGCACCAAGGATGGCGTCATCTCGTTGAAATTCAGAAATCTCGTCACCCTGGGCTGGGGCCTCAGCAGCTTGGGAGTCCTTAGTCGTCGCTGAGAGAGCCCTCGCAGAGAGGACCGCGGCACACATGTCGCTAATCAAAACGGCAAGGGCCGGATCAGCTACTGAAGCAGCAGATGGTTCAGGAGAGCCTGGTTCGTCAGACACCTACAAAGAAAAAATGACCAAGTCATATCCCTGAGAGGAAAGAAAGCTACAATAAAGATAGAACTCCGACTTGGACTTACCTCCGGAACATCGTCTACACCCTCACCCTTCTCCGTAATAAGCAGCCTACGGGGACCGACAACCGCTCTCTTTACAGAAAAAGTTACTTCTCCGCCGGTAGGCTCATGCCTGCCTCGCTTACGCGAAGGACCAGGCATGGCGGGCGATAGATCTACCCGTACCTCCTCCGACGTAGACGGTAACGGGTCCACTGCTTCGTCAAATACGGCCGACGGTTGTTCCGTCGCCATCTCAGCCGCCATAACGGGAGGCTGACCCGCCATTATCCCATCACCCGAAGAAAAGGAGTCTTCGCCGTCCCGTTCATTATTTTCCTCAATTGTGTCAAAGGATTCGGAATCAGGCGAGGGAACCCTATTCGTCCTTTTCTTCTTTGCTCTCGACGTCATAGCCTTCTCCGCTAGGCGAGTGCCCACAATAAAGCTAGTCCTCAAGTCAAAATCGAGGGGAGGAGGATTCGTCGTGACATGATACAGGGCTGCCATATGCAGGATTTCATCCGTCACATTTGCGGCAGGGACCAAGAAGCTAGTCCGAGTATGACAGGTGTCATAGTAGCTCCATGCTCTGATACCGTCAAGAATGCTGCCTTCAAATCCCAGGTGAGAACTGGGGCGCCCGAAGAATAGCTGACTATACCCAAATTGACGGGCAAACCTACTAGGCAAGTAGGGCTCCAAATACACAGTGGTGCAATTTCGGTAAACTAGATGCGCCGGGCGAATGTTGCGCAGCCAGAAACGCATCTTTTCAGGCAAAAAATGAGGAGGTCCGACCCCATCAACATGAACACTCCTCATCTCTTGATCAGTGAAACAAGGAACGGATACGAAGAAATTGTACCCATCCACCCTCGCCAGCATCCTCCGACACGCCGGCATGGTACTACATTTCCAAGGCTGGTGGTGATACTTGAAAAGAAACGCGTCATCACCTGTAACGCCATCTCCCGTCCCGGGTCTCATCAAGGATTGATAATGCAGCAATAGCCATCCCAGTAAGTAATGGTAAGGCAATTCTACACGTTCAAAATCTATTGCCACGTCACGAGCAATGACCTTGGACGAAAAGGCGCGGAGAACATGTTGAATACTGCACACCATGGCAGGAAGGAGGGCCAGCCTGACCCCAAAGTCCAACTTCACGGCAGAAAGAATGAAGTGGCGACTGATCCTCTCAATAGAGCCTGCCCCTCCTGAGACCACGCAATTGTGCAGCCACACCATTAAAAATCCGGCCAAGAGTGCCTTCTCGGACAACCGTCGAGTGCCATAACGAAAGTAGCTAAAGGAGTCAATCTGGCTTCCAAACCTGTCACTTTGAGATTTCGACCTCCGGGCAGTCGACATCAAGACCTCCACTTCTTTAGGAGTTAAACGATCTCGGGAAGTAACTCGGCCAGCCGCGCTAAATTTGAAAAGGTATGCAACCCAAGATTTAGTATGGGGAGAGTCCCCCTCCGAGCTATCATTTTTTTGGATAGTCGTCCGGTGACAGGTGCTATGATGGCATAATAATTCTTGATACACGGTGACGAAACCGGGGAATCGCTGATCCAAATTTTGGAGCTCCTCATTCGTCGGCGTATATACTTCGAAGGGTTCATCTCCCCAGGGGAGCTTGGAGACAGCATGCATCTCGTGAAGAGCGAGCCCTAATTCTCCAACAGGGGTAAAAAAGGTCCCCGTTCGATGATTGTACATCTCCAAAAGGGCCATAAACAGTGGCTTATTAACGGGCAACCCGTGGCTGGTACCCCGTATAGCTTCATAAAGGTTGACTCCCCGCAAAAACTCTTCATATTTTCGTAGGATCCATGAGGACAGATTAGCCCACGGAGGAATGGGGTGTACCCAGCTCGGCAGGACCAACCTACCAATAGGATAGGACCCTTTGCGAGCTAGCTGACTCAGGAAGGTATCAGCCTGGAAGAATGAAAAATTAGGACCAGGGGTGTTGATGAAGGTACCTGGAACTAACCCCATCACGGACCGACTGGCTGGATCTTTGACTGCGCGCACTGACCCAGTGGCTCTGTTATAACGGATATTACCAACAAACATCCCCGGTCTGGTTGGAGTGAGGGTGTCCGGCATCTGCCTATCCAGAACGATCATATTGAACCACTCAAAAGGGAAATGGCGCTTCATAATAGGGATGTGAATCGGCATCCCGTCCAGGTCAAAATCCTAACTCTCCGAAACATCCAACACTCGGGAGTTTTCTACAACCAACGCATCCCTAAAGAGGAAGACCGGTTTCAGATACTTCCCGTCAGACTGCCCAGAGCTTATCATATCAACAAGGAACTGAAAGGATTGAACCCTGATGACATTTAGTCGTTCCAAAGGTTCATCAACAAGTAGCTGTTTGGACACTTGACGAACTAAGTCATCCCGATGAATGCCCGAGGCAAACTGACGCGAGCCTACCATAAGTTCCCCCGCAGGATTCACGGGCAGATTCACTAGAAAAAGATAAAAGAAACAAGGTCAGAAGACAAACAAAGAAAACAGAAGTATTGGAAAAGATTACTGAAGTCCATGCGGCTCCGGTTGCCACAGCCTCATGCGGCTCATCAGCAGATAGGTCCATGCGGCTCTGCGCGTCATAGCCCCATGCGACTCTGAATTAACTAAGTCAGTACAACTCAGATTCAGAAGGGTTTATAGATTCATGCGGCTAAGCTCGACTCATATAAACCGCTGCGACTACAAACCATCAAGTTCATGCGGTTCAAAAGTGAGCAACGCTTATGCAGCCCAAGTCGAAAACACACATGCGGTACTGATCGAATGTGACAAGCTCATGCGGCCATAATGGGCGAAGTGCTTATGCGGTCACATCGATACGTCTCGTATACGTGGCTTGTGCATAATGTATACAACAGAGCCATGGCAGCAGTTAGGGTTTTTTGGAGTGACCCCCTTACCAGCGATGGGCGGGTGAATATCAGGATGGACAGCGCCTACAGCAGCCGGCGGAGGAGCGACTACATTCGTCGCCGCAGTCACCGTAGCAGCAACTGCCTTGCCCTTTGCGGCCTTCGATGCAGCAGATCTCTTGGGAGCCATGGTCGATGGATGAAGAAGGAAAACGAAGAGCGAAGTTGGCAACAGGGAATTCAAGCAAAGAAATGAGGTAAAGAAATCCCCAAGAGCTGAAAAACTCCTATTTATAGGCGATCCATAAAGTAGAAAGACGCCTCGGATTACGCGCCGCCTCCAAAAATAAAGGCGAGAACGCTTCGGTCAAGGCAAAACCGACCCTTGGGATCCTCCCCCAAAAGGTGGCGTCAAATCAAATCGAAGGCAATTAATAAAGATTTGCTCACGTGGTCAGGGCGCATGGCGAAGAGCCTATGCGGCCAGAAGAATCTATGCGGCCGAGATGCTAATGCGGCCAGGAAGCTCAGGTAAACAGAACATCCTATGCGGCATGAACGGGGCCATGCTTCTTATTCAAAGTGTTTCAATTTTACAAATTGAAAACTTTAAAGGGGGTCCTGTAGAAGCATGGAAAATATTAGAATAAAGGCATAAATGACCCATGCGGTTTTAGGTAGCAAATCTATGCGGCTCATACTGGAGTTGCCCTATGCGGCCCAAAAGAAGACCCTCAGGCTCATGCGGCTCGGGGATGAATACGGTTCAGCAGAAATATGCGGCTCAATTGACGACACGTGTGGCCCCCCCCACAGTTGGCCACTGGAGTAATGGCCTCATTTAATGCTCTGACACGACTCGACGGCTGTCTCTGACATAAAGTATCATAGTGGCTCTGCCATAATGACAGACTCTTCGAGAAAAGAAGAAAATCTCTGACCCGATCTGACAAAAAATCCTAGATTGCCGCGTGGCAAAAGTCTCATGCGGCTCGGATAGAGAACAGCTTCATGCGGCTCATTGAGGAGTCACTCTAATATGATTAACAAAAATCCGCCATATGCGGTCCACCCATAGCCCGGTCTATGCGGCTCAACACCACGCTAATTCATGCGGCCTACAGAAACTATGCATATGCGGCTCACGGAAAGTTCGTCCCCTGCGGCTCGATGAGGCATTGACTCATGCGGCTCACGAGGAGTATCCCCCTGCGGTTCAAGTGTTGGTCACCCTATGCGGCCCTGACAGGATCTTCAATTAAAAATGTGGCACTGAAGATGCAACAGAATCCCAACGAGAATATTCGACATCATCATCATAATTGCCGAGATCAGGGCATATCATTCATCATCAAGCCAATAGGACACGTGGCGAGCAATCAAATATTGGCATAATCAATCACGAAGATTTAAAGCAATCAGCATTAACTGCTCATAAGATTCGGTGCTATCCGCATTAGTGGCCGAGATTCATTATGATCAGGATCAAGGGCCCAGATGGAATGAAGGAGCGCCGACATTCCAAACAGATAATCATCAGCAAGCCCTAATGATCCTACCCCACTCTTATAAATAGCCAGCATCATTCCCATGTAAAAAAGGTCGGCAACAAAAGAATAAAAAAAATAAGAAGAGAGAGATCTACACAGAGAGAGCTCCCCCTTTTCTTGATAATCACAGAGAGAGAGAAGCCAGGAGAGCAACCCGAGGAGAGTAAGAAGCGCCTTTCTTCGTCAACGCCGAGCATATATTTCCCGAGCCAAGGCTGCATACCGATCGTCCAAGGAGTAAGGCAGAGCGGCCGTCGCTTTCCCGAGCCTCTATCGTCACCCCCAGAATCAAAAATAAACAATCGTACTTAGTCTGCTGTACCTAGGTTTTCGTCCCTAGGCTTTCTTTGTACGAGCGAGTTTGTATTGTGAGTCTAAGTTCAGTCCTCCGATAATTGTTCTGTTCTTTTACAATCAATGGCAAACATAAGTCAAGTATGATTATACCTCTGAACTTTCTTTCTGGCAGAGATCCTCCCTCAGGATTCACTACCCGCACTCCCAGTGTACAAAAAGGGTAGTCGATCCACCAATTTCCGAAACGACCATGTCCTCATTACCTCTGAGTCGTCTTCACTTCCACCAAAAACAAACCGCCCCCTCGCATAGAACTTCCACGTTCTCCTACCTCTGAGTTGTTCTATGTACCCAATCTTCATTGAGCCCACTCCTGCCATGTCCTTACTACCTCTGAGTGGGAAGGCTCCGTCGAAGAAATCGTCATATTTGCCATGTCCACATTACCTCTGAGCAAGTATGTCGGTCCTCTTTTAACTTATTATCTGTACCCACAACCGGAGTACGACAAGGATAATAGGTCCACAAATGTCCTCTGTTGACCACAAATGTCCTCTGTTGACCACAAATGTCCTCTGTTGACCACAAATAGCTTCCGTAAAGTCTCCCCTGCCATGTTCTCATTACCGCTGAGCAGGAAGATTTCACGATAAAACCTTCACGTTTGCCATGTCATCATAACCTCTGAGCAAATGTGATCGGTTCCCTTTCACCCCATTATCCGTATCCTGAACTAGGGTACGCCAAGGGTAATAGGTCCACAAATATTCATTCGCTAAGCTTCTTAGCATAAATCCACCATCTTACCATGCCCCGGGAGCCCAGCTGCTCTACGGCATTCCTTTTCCCAACACCAAGAACACCCATGACCACTTTGCCATGGCTGCTCCAAATATCCTAATCAAACTTGTTATCTGTACCTAAAACCAAGGTACGCCTAGGGTAACAGGTCCACAAATAATCCTCCAGCAAGTCCGATTCCATGAACACCGATACAAGAAAGCAAAGATGATATGAAACATGTCTATTTTCGAGATCATATCACTGTTACAAAGTAGAAATAAAAGGACAAACAAGCAAGACAAGACAAAGAAACGACTATGGTTCAGAGGTACACAACGTCGAGGGATGGTCCTTCAGCAGGATAGTCAACCGCTCAAACTATCGATTAGTTCCACATACTGCTTTTGGAGTCAACAGCGTCACATCTCCCCGAGGAGCAAAGGTTCCATTGGGAAATAAAATCCCCAGGCTTAACATAACCCCACCCTTTCAGGATACGTATGCCGATCATATTCTAAGGATACAAAGTTCACATAGAATATCCTGTTAAAGGCGACCATTACAAGAAAAGAGGGAAGCAAATACATTCCATTCATTGAAACGATCGGCCACATTCACATGACTAACAAACAAAACTAAAAAGAACTTTTCACTACTTCATTCAGACGGAAAGGAAAGGCACAAACTACAGAAACATGCGGGCAGAAGACAGACATCCGCAAGGAATTCCTAAAACCTAGTTGCAGAAGCGCCCATACCACTCCCTCAACCACCTTACATAGGAAGGATGCAGTTGAAGGAGATCCTCATCTGGAATAGGAGTATCAGAATTCCCCGAGCTACCACCCCCAGTTGTTTCGACACTCGGAGAGAGACCATCCTGTGCAGACGATGAGTCTTCCTTCTTCGTTTCTTCCTTAACGGAGGGAGACCCCTGGTCGACGACAGGGGGTGGCGGTTCCTCCGTGACTGCAACCTCAGCGTTCAGCGGAGACACTGAAAGAATCAAAGACGGAAAGACAAAATAAAAAGATATTCAGAAAATAGTCATGCAGCTCGTTTAAAGACAATTCACAGGCGGCTCCGATAGGGGGCATACCCCATACATGGGGCGTGTAGGTGAGCTACGTAATTCGTATGCGGCTCAGACATGGGGTATACCCCATGCAGCTCAATCAGGGGACGTGTATGTGGGTCACGTGGTTGCGTGCACGGAATAGGCAGTAGAGCAGACCCTGTTAGGGTTTCAAAATACCCAATCTTCTACATAGGTTATTACCTTCGATGGTGACGTGAACATCAAGGCGGACGGGGGGGCAACGGTCGACGACGAAGCCGATTTCTTTCTCCTCGCCGCGGCCTTCTTCACTGTCTTGGAAACCCTAGGCGCCATTGCTGTTTGTCGGTTGGGGGAAGAAAATAAGACAGGAGTATTTCAGTCAAGAAAAATCTAAAGTCCAACCAAACACCCACCTATTTATAGACAGAGAAAGAAGGATTACTGACCGACGCTTCGTACGACGTGATCGACCCTTCGGCTATCAAGGCAAAACCGACTCTTGGGATCCTCCCCCAAAAGGCGGCGTTAAATCAAATCAAAGGCACTTAATGAAGATTTGCACACGTGTTCAAGACACGTGGCAACAAGTTTATGCGGACAGATGAATTTATGCGGCTAAGGCACTTATGCGGCTAGGAAGCTCAGGCAGACAGAAAAATCCTATGCGGCATAAACGGGGCCATGCTTCTTGTTCAAAGTATTCCGATTTTTACAAATTGAAAACTTTGAAGGGGGTCCTGTAGAAGCATGGAAAATATTAGAATAATGATCCATGCGGCTCTGAGTAAGAAGCTTATGCGGCTCACACAGGAGCGGCCCTATGCGGTTCAAAGAAGACTCTCAATCGCATGCGGCTCAGGAGCGTATGCGGTTTAGCAAAGCATATGCGGCTCGATGGACGCCATGTGTGATCCTTTCCTACAGCTGGTCGTTTGAGTAGTGGCCTCATTTATTGCTCCAGCACGATTCACTGTGGCGGCCCTGACATAAAGTTTCATAATGGCCTTGCCATAATGACTGACTCCTCGGGAAAAGAAGAAAATCTCTGACCAAATCCGTCAGAAGTCCCAGATTGCCACGTGGCAATCAGTCATATGCGGCTCCCTGAGAACCCGTTCCATGCGGTTCGATACAACGCTAGCTCATGCGGCTCCCTGGGAACATATTCCCTGCGGCCCAATACAACACCAGCTCATGCGGCTCACAAAGATTACGCATATGCGGCTCGATGAAGCATTATTCTATGCGGCTTACCAAGAGTATCTCTCTGCGGTTCGAGGATAGTCAATCCTATGCGGCTCTGGCAGGACTCACAATTAAGACACGTGGCATGGGATCAATAAGAGATTTAACCGAATCTCAACAAATATATTTGACATCATCGTCATAATTACTGAGATCAAGGCATATCATTTATCATCAAGCTAATGGGACACGTGGCGAGCAATCAGACATTGGCATAATCAATCACGAGGATTTAAAGCAGCTAGCATTAATTGCTCATGAGATACAATACTATCTACGTTAATGGCCGAGATTCACGGTAATCAGGATCAAGGGTTCAGATAGAATGAAGGAGCGCCGACATTCCAAACAGATAATCATTAGCAAACCCTAATGATCATCCCCCCACTCTTATAAATAGCCAGCATCATTCCCTTGTAAAAAAAAAGAGAGAGAGAGGTCGGCAACAAAAGAATAAAAAAGAAGAAGAGAGAGATCTACACCGAGAGAGCTCCCCCTTCCTTCTTGATAATCACAGAGAGAGAGAGAGAAGCCAGGAGAGCAATCCGAGGAGAGCAAGAAGAGCATTTCTTCATCAACGTCGAGCAGATCTTCCCCGAGCCAAGGCTGCATACCGATCGTCCAAGGAGTAAGGCAGAGCGGCCGTCGCTTTCCCGAGCCTCTATCGTCACCCCCCAGAATCAAAAATAAACAATCGTACTTAGTCTGCTGTACCTAGGTTTTCGTCCCTAGGCTTTCTTTGTACGAGCGAGTTTGTATTGTGAGTCTAAGTTCAGTCCTCCGATAATTGTTCTGTTCTTTTACAATCAATGGCAAACAGATGCTTAATAGCTAAAAGCGATGAGAGTCATCTGTGGCATATGAGACTCGGTCACGCCAATATGGACACAATATCAAGATTATCTACAAAGAAGCTAGTACGCAGTTTACCGGACATTATATTCAAGAAGGATTCGGTATACAGTCAATGTGAAAAGAACGAAGCTACCAGATCCACATTCAAATCAGTAAACGCAGTATGTACTACTAGACCTCTACAATTACTTCATATGGACTTATTTGGTCCTAGCAGAGTTGCTAGCCTCGGAGGTAAGCTTTATGCTTTCGTAATTGTAGATGATTTCTCTAGATACACGTGGGTATACTTCTTGACACGCAAGAATGATGCATTATCCGAATTTATCGCCTTTTGCAAGAAAGTACAGAATGAAAAAGGTTACATGATCACTCGTATTAGAAGCGATCATGGTGGCGAATTCGAGAATGCAGAGTTTGAGCATTTTTGTGACACAGAACAAAATGGAGTTGTGGAACGTAAGAACAGAACTCTATCCGAAATGGCCAAAGTAATGTTAAACCAGTTTAGTCTACCCAAATATTTCTGGACTGAAGCTGTCAATACAGCTTGTTTGGTTTTCAATAGAGTTCTAATTTGACCCAAATCGAAGAAGACTCTATTTGAGTTATGGTTTGATAGAATTCCATCAGTTTCTTATTTTAGAATATTTGGCTGTAAATGTTTTATTCTTAATACAAAAGACAATTTGGGAAAATTTGACGAAAAGGCCGATGAAGGTATATTTTTAGGTTATGCGGCCAAGAGCAAAGGATACAGGATCTTCAACAAACGAACCATGATTATCGAAGAGTCAATCAACGTCACTTTTGATGAACTGAATCAAATGACTATCGATGACAATGACGAAGATCCAACTGTACCAAGCACAACAACAGCTAATTCTCAACCAAGCTCGGCACTAGCTGATCCTCCTAGAGAAGATCCAGGAACCAGCTACCTTCAGAGTCTGCCGAAAAGATTAAAATTTATGGCTGATCATCCAAAGGATTTGGTAATTGGTGACATTACCAAAGGTATAAGTACTCATACATCCGGTAGAGATATTGTTTCTAGTGTTGCATTTATTTTACAGCTAGAACCCAAAACTATTGATGAAGCATGTAGTGATAGTTTTTGGATAGATGCTATGCAAGAGGAATTAAACCAATTTGAATGGAATCAAGTTTGGGAACTTGTTCCCAAGCCTATTGATCGTCCGGTCATTGGCACCCGTTTGGTATTCCGAAATAAACTAAATGAGAATGGTTTAGTGACTCGTAATAAGGCTCGACTCGTAGCTCAAGGATACAATCAAGAAATCGACTACGATGAGACTTATGTCCTAGTTGCGAGATTAGAATCCATTCGCATGTTATGTGCATTTGCATGTTTTCATAATTTCAAATTATTTCAAATGGATGTCAAGAGTGCATTTTTAAATGGTTTTATAAAAGAAAAAGTTTTTGTAGCACAACCTCCAGGTTTCACAGATTTTAAAAACCCTGATCATGGTTTCAAGTTGAAGAAAGCTTTGTACGGTTTGAAACAAGCCCCTCGTGCTTAGTATGATCGTCTAAGCTCTTTCCTACTTGATAACGGTTTTTCAAAAGGCAAGGTTGACACTACACTTTTCATTAAATCCTTCAATGGTAAGCTTTTTTTAATACAAGTCTATGTAGATGATATCATATTTGGATCTACTGATGAATCTCTGTGTCAAGAATTTTCTAAGTGCATGCAAAATGAGTTTGAGATGAGCATGATGGAAGAGCTGAAATTCTTTCTCGGACTGCAAATCAAACAAACTAACAATGGGACGTTCATAAATCAAGCCAAGTACACAAAAGATTTGCTAAAGAAGTTCGATCTGGATAATGTCAAACCTATTGGCACTCCGATGGCAACTTCAACAAAGCTTGATATTGATGAACAAGTCAAGCAGGTCGACACACGTAAGTATCGAGGTATGATCGATAGTTTACTTTATTTAACTGCTAGTCGTCTAGATATTATGTTTAGTGTTTGCCTGTGTGCACGTTTTCAAGCTAATCCAAAGGAATCACACTTGTGCGCAGTTAAGCGTATCTTTCGATACCTTAAGGGCACTTCTTCTGTTGGCTTGTGGTATTCCAAAACTAAGTCCTTTGACCTTACTTATTATTCGGATGCAGATTTTGCTCGATGCAAAGTTGATAGAAAAAGTACCAGTGGCACATGTCATTTCTTAGGCAAGGCTTTAGTCTCATGGTTTAGTAAAAAGTAAAATTTTGTAGCCCTATCAACAACAGAGGCTTAGTATATCGCTGCAGGACGTTGTTGTGCTCAGATTTTGTGGATGAAACAAACCTTAGAAGACTATAATTTATTTTATACGCATATTTCCATTTTCTGTGATAACACGAGCACTATTAATTTGACTAAGAATCCTGTATGTCATTCTCGTACTAAACATATCGAGATTAGACATCATTTTCTTAGAAATCATCATCAAAATGGAGATATTGACCTTGTATACATAGATACTGAGAATTAATTAGCTGACATTTTTACAAAACCTCTAGCAGAAGATCGTTTCAATTATTTACGTCGAGAATTATGAATTTTGGACGTCAATAATGTTAATTGATTTTATTTTATGATTTTATTTCAATATGCAAAAAGTGTATTAGAGACAAGCCAATAAAGAGTCTGTCTGTCACCACAACTACGGTTGAAGCGAAGCGGTACTTAAGAGTTCCTCGGTGAACCTCCGCCAGCTGGGACAGTACTCCTACAGCTAATCTGAAACAGTCGTTGTGTAACGGAATTTAATTTATAAAATAATATTAATTATATTATTTTAATGTCAAAATTACTAATCTTTGAATTAAATATTTGAAATGAGCCAATGAAAAAGAAAGTATTTCAAACCAAACCCAGGCGAATTCGGCCAGACTTCGGACCGAATTCGGCCCGAGTTCGGTTGAGGGTGTCAGGTTATATATACCAGAACCCGAGAGCCTTTTTTCCTCATTGCTTCTAAACTACATCATAACCAGCAACAGCAGCCACGAAGGAGCGCCGAACCCTAGTTCTTCACCACCCCCTATCTTCTAATCCAAATGGTGAAATCAATCCAAACTTTGGATTCGTGCGGAGTTCGTCATTCTCTTCGACATACTTTGATTTTGGGAGGTATAACTCCATCTTTCTCCACTTTTCAATTAGTGCATATTTACTTCTATTTGCACAAATGGCACCTAAGGGATTCAACCCCTTTAAGAGGAAGAAGACAACCAACCCAAGTGAGGAAGGTTCATCTTCGGATCCACCCACTAACTCCCTATTTTCACCAGTCCAATCTAGCGACGGCGCGTTCGACGGGTTTTACTTTCAAACCCTAGACCAAGCCTTACTGTGGTATGGAGACTTCTCCATGAGATCCATATGCACAGGCGCACCCATCAAGTGGACTGTATTTCCTGATCATCGCCATTTCTTTGAGGCATTAGGGTTACAACATTTTTTTAAACTCTGTTTTCCCGTAGCAACTAATGCTTTTAGACTATTTTACTGTAATATCATATTAAACACTTTTGATGTAAGCACACGTGTTGGAGGATTAGATATCAATTTCAATAATGTTCTCTTAGCGGAGATCCTTGGTATTCCCAACGAAGGTGAACCGCTTGTTGACATCACTGAGTTTGATTTCCCTGAAGGCACGACACTTACCAGTTTCAAAGCTGAACTTTGTGCACCTGATAGAGTTCGCTCTGGAAAGTTCAAGGCAAACAACCTGAACTTGTTTAATTATGAATTGTACCGTATCATTTATTCCACTCTCCTTCCGAAGTCTACTTCGAAGGATGATGTCACGTCTCTTGAATTATCTGCTATGTATCACATTCTTAAGGGGATTCCATTTTCTGCCCCTAAGACCATTATTCAGATGATGGGACATTGTCGTACAAGAGATAGAAATCTCTCTCATGCGATGATTCTCCCACGCATCTTCCAGCGTTTCGATATTGACTTATCTACTTGTGCTCAAGACCCTGAGCCCAAGGTTCTCAAGTTATCTTGTCGCAGTATGACTGCATCTGCTTCTCCTACTGCTCCTGCTACTGCTCCACCTCCTCCACCTCCTCAGCAGTATGCTATGACTTTTGAGGGCATACACCAGCACCTTTCAGATTTGCACGTCTCCATGACGGATATGGCTCGCGAACGTGAGTTCCGTGACGTCACCCGTTATCAGGCGATTGCAAATTCCTTAGCTGATCTTCGTTTCGCCCAGACTGGATATTCAGCAGGTTCTATCCCTAGAGATCCAGCTTTCTCTGGTTACTGCTGTGAGGATGAGGCTGTTCATGCCGACTTCCAGCCCGGTAACGTATATGATTGGTACCGTTCTGACCGTGCTCCTCCTCGTGATTATGTCGGTAAGTTTTACACTGGCGCTCCTCCTCACCCTTCTGGCACGGATACCTCTGGAGCTGGTCCTTCTGGACATGCTGGTCGTCATGCTGATGATGACGATGATGATGATGATGAGGAGTTGTGATATGTTTCTTTTTGAGACTTAGACATTATCTACTGTACACTTGGAAATGCTCCGACATTCCAAGGTGTTCTATTTTCAGACTTTATTATCAGTATTTCTTTTGAGGACTTGTACTGGATATTTTATTGATGTCTTCTGAACATCATTTCATCTTTATGAGATTCGTAGTTTATGATTCACATCAGTTTATTTACTTAGCATTTATTTTATCTGCTTCTCAACTATAAACTGACTGTGATATAATTTTTTGTTTATTATAAACTGCCTGAATGCAAATACATGCCTGTGATGTTATTCAAATTTTTCTTTACTATTTCTATCATTTATCATGTTTATTTTCTTGTGTTTCTTCACTTTTTGTTATTTATGCATTGATTGCGGGGGAGTTTTTTACTCTTTTGCAATTATTTTTTGATTTTATTTCAAGCTTAAATGTTATATCATTCATAGTTTATCAATTATCAAAATGGAGGAGATTGTTGGCCCATTGGTTATATGGTCAACCTGATTTTAATAATTGATCAAACTCTGTCTCGATATGTGAAGCTAGTCAGGATGTATCGGACTCTAGGACATGAACAAGAACAGCTATCTACACAGTTCAAGACCGAAGCTATGTTTGCATGTTCGAGTTTGTATTTCCTTTGAGCAATGTATTTTTCATTTTATTAAGTCTAGGAATACGTTGTACACCAAGTCGTACTGGCAAATAGGCTATTCCAAAATATTTTCAAAATACTTTTAAAATATCCTTTGTTTTGAAAAACATTCTTTTAATCAAAAGTTTTAAAAAGGTTTTCAAAAAGTTTTTCAAAAATCATCAAAACTAATTTTTAAAACCTAACCCTACCCTGACAGAACTCGGCCAGAGTTCGGCCAGAGTTCGGTTGGTGGCCGTTTGATTTTTGAATTCTATAGAACTTGGTCCTCCTGCAGTTGCGGATTTGACCGAGATTTCCTCATAGAGTTCTGTCCGAATTCTGCCAGAATTCTGCCAGAATTCTGTCTTTAGAATTCCTATAAATAGAGAAGAATTTTGATCATTTCAACTCACTCATTCACTTTCAATCTTCTCTCTATCTAAAGCTTTCAGTCTTCCAAAGAGTTTTTTCTTGAGCTTTAAATTTCAGATCCCAAGCCAATTATAATCCTCTAGTTGATTTGCTAGTGCGGTACGGTCTAGAAATTTCTGAGAGATTGTAATCAGAAGGCTTGATTGAAGAATACCTCTTCACATTTGAAGTTGGACGAGTTCTTCGTATCAAAGCTTGCGTCGTAGAAGTTGCAAAGACTTCGTAAGAAAACTTACGGTTTTGCTAATAGTGTATTCAACTGGTAGCAAGAGTTCTACCGACTGGATTAGTCCTCAACAGAGGGAAACCAGTATACATCGCAGTCTTTACGTTTGCATTCTTATCTCTGCCTTTACTTTACTTAGTTGTGATTATTATTCTGTGATCTTACTGCTAACATTTTTTAATTAGCATTATTCTGCTGCCTACTCTATTCACCCCCTCTAGAGTATTGTACTTTACAATTTCGTTCCTACACGTAGCTCCAGGCGAACACGTCGATATATTCTCTGACGAGTTGTAGTAGTGATTCTCGCTCTTCGTCTGTCAGATTTTTGCT
>JANAVB010009054.1:0-41576 GCA_029216955.1 Iris pallida | reverse complement strand
AGGTGTCCAATGGCAAGAAAAACCCCAAAATAAAGTGTTCCTCCTTGCTAGCTCAAATCCCCAAATTGTTCCAAAGCTGGTATTACTCTCCATAAATAGAAAATAGGAGAGTATTAGGCTCTAATGCAAGAAACTATAGTCAAAAGGGAATTAAAATGGAAAATCTATGGATTGGGGTAGAATGGCCATACCTTTCTTTTCTCTAAGTGTTGGAATGATACAAAAGAGGCAAAAACTAAATGAGGAGAATATTTATAGGGTGGGAACCCTAAGTGGCTGGTCATAATGAATGGAAATTAGGGTTAGGGTTTAGTCTAGTGGGCTTTGGGCCAATTTGAATGGTCATGGAAATCAAGTCATGAGTCTCAAGTCATTGAACCTAATCCTTAATCCTCCTATTTGAAACTTGATTCCTAAATGACTAACTTAGGTTGACTTAAGTTAGACTAGGGTTTCACCATGCTAATCAAGTCACCATAACCAGGGTCAACATCTAGGTTAGTCTCTTAAGTCAAAACTAGTAAAAGTCAAAATTAACAACCACCAATCCAATAATTAATCAATGAATTCCAATAAGTCAAAATAACCAAATTACCCCTAGGCTAAAAATGATAAATAGATATTCCAAATCACATGGTTAGGCTCTTAGTCAGAAAGTCTCTAGGGTTTCACTAGCAGCACATCAAAATCTCAAGTCATGGTTTTTAAATAGTTTTAAAATGATTAAAAATTACCAAAAATCATATCATGATTTAAATATCATAATTAAATAATTAAAATCACAAAATTTCAAAATTACCCTCATTTAGAAAACTGGGTGTTACAGTGATTGATGTAATTGGGACAGAGTGAACTAATGATAAGAAAAAATGGTAATACAAGAAATAATGGCAAGAAAAAATAACGATAAAATATGTTCTTGCTCATCTGTTCAAAAGGAATGAACCAACTTTAAGATATAATCTGATAACCATACACGTCTTCCTGAAATTATGTTGCTAGAATTTCGCCACGCCAGTAACCATAGCTGCAATAAACAATAGAGTCTGTAACTAAGGTATACACCCTATAATCATGTTATCTAGAATTCTTACCACGCCACCCGGTATGGCTGCAAGAGAATCTAAATTCCATAACTAGGATAGTATATCTAAAATGGAAACGATGATAAGTAATCCCAATGACAAACTAAGATGCAAGAGAATCTAAATTCCTAGGTCCAACATCTAACACAATCTAGAATATGCTCCGAATGGAGAATAACATCATAAGTAATCCCAATCACAAACTAAGATAGAAACGATGATAATATAATCTCAACAGAGAGAGAGAGAGAGAGAGAGAGTCACAATTATAAATAATAAGTCTCAGTACAAACTCCTTAATAATATCTCAATACAATCACATTGTCTCAAGAATTAGATAATAAGAAAGTCTAATCTAAACTAATGGCAAGTCCTCAGCGACTATTGGATCCTGCCGAGGGTCCAGGTCACCTGTGTCAACTAGGCCTGCTCCATATTAAGTATCGCAGCAATCCTCATCATCTGTAATATTTTTAACGGGTCCAGTTAGGACAGGAACGAATACATATCTATCACACAGATCATAACATAAAAGAAAATATGAAACAAGCTATAGAATAATATACATGAACTGCTGTAAAGAAATAGTAGAGAGACTGTAAAAAAAAGAACATGATATAGTGGAAATAGATATACAAGATATAGATAAGAAAGCTGAACTAACTACGTGATTTAGATCATATGTTTGGTTATGTAAACATGCTTAGGTTATACATGACTTAAATCTAGTTTAGAGTTGTACATGAAAAGGGTGTAGATCACATAACCAAATAAATACTCCCCCTGCCCCAATCAGTACACAAGGATCTGTCCAAGTTATGTTATTGCACATAAAAGTAGTGTGTCACATGGATAGCTAGTCCACATAAACACTGGGTTATACATGAAGGCTCACATGATCATGAGTGTACATGAATGTCACATGAGTATACATGAATAAATACGAATACAATGAGTAGACGATACACATGATAAAGTACATGAGCACAATATATCCGATGTATCCGAAGGGATAACATCGCATGAAGAGATCCATATAGTACTAATCTGTGATAACATCGTGTCACCAACAAGTAAACTAGTATATAACAAGTAAATATGTCCAAGCAAGAATGAAACGGTCAGAGAATGTACTCGCCTGGCAATCCAAGCTGCTGATGAGGAAGTGTTGAAGAACAGGTAGGCAACTCTAGAGGGGGTGAATAGAGTTTATAACAATAATAGCCAAATAAAAATTAAACTCTTTTCACCAACAGTAAACAATCAGAGTAGTAAATACAAAAATGAAAAGATCAAGAGAGCATACGCAAACACAGTCATTTTTAACCTGGTTTCCCTCGTGGAGGACTAGTCCAGGCATGAGAACTCTAGTTCAGGATTAAATTCACTATTTGTGAAATAGTAGTTATACCCCGTGCCTTTTCTTCAGAAGAGCACGTTAACTTCTTACAAAGATCGCTGTGGTGATGCTTAGAATTTTTCAAGTGACTTTTTTGACTATTGTACAAACGACTGAATAGCACTGAGCACTTTTTGGCTTAGGAAGCTGTTGGCTAGTAGATGAGAAGGTTAAGGCTTGTATGAGGCTTATAGAGAAGAGAAGAGAAGATAATTGGGATAGATAGAATTCGGCCAGAATTTCGTGTCAAGAATTCAAAATTTTAGCCGTTGGACAACTAGCATACAACAAACCCTAAAAATTAGGGTCCTATAATTTAGGGGACAGAGTTCGACCCGAACTCTGTGTGGAGACAGAGTTTGGCCCGAACTCTGTCTCCATAGGATAGAATGTTCAAATGGGCTTTTGTGGACTAGTTTGGCTTGGTGGAGCTTTTAATTTTGTTTGGGGATAAGGTATAAGCCCAGAATACCCAATGCTACTCAGTTTACATTTAGCTAGACTCAATAAATATAAAATAATATAGACTCTAAAACCGAGTACATTGTAGGAGAGAGCCGACATCCGTCTTGCACTGAGTTCAGTCTTGATGTGTCATATTGAATTATGACAAGTATCATATTGTTAATTTATCAATATTTGGTTGACGGTGATTTGGGTCAACAATCTCCCCCATATTGATAATTGACAAAATCATATTTGTATATTCAATGTTCATACCTGGACACAAGTAGTAGTCATGCATAGAAGCAGTAGCTCCCCCGTAATAATAGCTCCCCCATAACCATAGCTTCTCTGTAAGCCAATGTTCCTTATCCTGATATAGGTAATTTCCTCCAAAGCATAGATATCACAGGATATGATAAAAATATAAATATCAAATAGATCTCCCCCTTTTGGCATTTATCAATTATGCATAACAAATATAAAAACACAGACGGGCAGAAAATAGTATAAAAGAGTAACTGGCAAGCACACAATGATATAATAACTGCAGATAAAATCTAAAGATCCACAGAAAGTGTACTCGTACAAGATAATCAAACTACATAATCATAAGTCCATAATGTATAAAAAAACTAAATAAGATCATCATTAGCAGCAGCAGGTACAGAACCACATCCATTATGGAGCGCGAGATGGTCCAGCAGCGTCAGATAGATCAGTATCCGAACGACGAGGATCCACGAAAGCTGCATCCGGATCCAGATATTGCATAACCCAAGGGTCGTCGATACGGTACCCGTCGTGAGATGGATCTCGCTCCATAGGAAGGGACATAGAGGGATGTCGAGACATGGTGTACCGGATGTCATGTAATGAGTTGCTGATGGCACTCATCTGCAAGATGGTACGATAGTCGAGTTGGGTCCAGCAGTCGTCCTCCAAGATGAAACGATTACGAAGCATGGTCTGGATAGACTCGAGAGTATCAGGAGGTACGGGCGCAGGTTGCCCAAGAGCAGGTGCATCCGCCTGAACATCAGAACCGGAATGCTTAGACTCAACGGGAGACCCGACAGCTGCCTGAAGCCGTCTTTCCTTAGACAGAAAGGCAGGGGATGGAAGGAACTGGCACTCATCGAGAGGAATATGAAATGCACGAAAGACCATCGGCAAATAAAGAGCATAGACCAATGATCGAGGCTCTTCCTTGCATTGATCATCCAGTCCATCATAGTACGTAGAAGGTTGAACGGGACATAGCAGTGAAGGTGATACAAAGAAAAAATCTCAAAATACAAAACTTCATCAGTCGATCCCGCTTTGGGCAAGATCGTGGAGAAGACGATACGATGAAGCTCGTAGAAATAAGGGTTAAGGAATTTTGCAAGTAACTTGTTTGGACGTGTGTTTGGAGTACACAAATTGTCCTTGAAACTCTCAAGGGATGATCCATCGGGAAATTGAAACTTGCGTGCATCGACAAGCTTCTCCCAAGAGTTGGGTTCCGGAATCTCGAGATATTCCGCAAGTTAAAAATCATCGAACGAGATGTCAATTCCGGCAACACTAGAATATATTCGTGTGTCATCAAATGTAAGATTGCAGTAAAACATTTCATTCAAGTAAATAAGTGAAGTTGTAGATACTAACTCATCATGACAAAGATCATGAAATAATGAGTCATAACGAGAAAATATAGTGAAGTTGATGGGATGACCCGCACACACAGACCGTGAACGAAAATCATTGAACCATTCCTTTGAAGCATCCAATGAAACAAAAATTTGATCATTGAATGTGTTAGGGTCATTGGGTTGTGGTGGATTGAAAAGTGGATGAATAGATTGATCATCTCGAGGAGGAGGGTTCGATGAGGAAGCACCCTCGGTTCTAGCCCTCTTTCCTTTATTGAACAACCTAGGTGTCATTTAAACAATAAAAGGAAATTTGAAATTAAGATGGAGAAAAAGAAGGAATTATACCTCAAGAGAGTAGTAAAATATGGAAGAGAATGATGCAAAAGCTATTCTCCTTGAGTTTGGAGAAGAAAACCACACTAGATTGAGGATTCTAGGGTTAGGATTTGGAGAGGATGAAGTTTGAAAGGTTTTAGAGGAGACAATGGAGAGAAGAGAGAGGGACAACCCGAATATATGAAAGGGGGTTCGGATGGTCGGGTGGATCCTTGACCATAGGATCAAAAAGGATGAACGACTGAGAACAACTGGAAATTCTGGAATAATAAGACCGAATTCGGCCCGAACTCTGTATGAGGCAGAGTTTGGCCCGAGTTATGGGTTCTGGGACCGGAACTGAAACCAGTTTAAAAATAGTAAAAATATTGCCATGTTGGAGAAAATGGACAAGAGTGATAACGATTGAAAAAAAATTAAAAGAAAATACCCAAGTAGAAAATTTGCAAATATAAATTGAATGGAGTAAAAGAAAATGAAGTTAGAAAATTTGAATTAATCAAGTTATAAATAAAATTGAACCATGTAATAAACAAGAATTTATGACACAAATCATTACGATGAAACTGCCATGGGGTAGCTATAGAGGCCGGATCCCAGCTAGCGGTAGTCCGAAGACTAGTGCACCGTGTCGCTTAGGCTTTTATGCCTTGTTTTCAGAAGGACCCTTTCAGCTTGTACCCATAGCAAAGTCATCATAAAGAAATAAGACATAATCGATATTTACACAGGCCAATTTAATGAATGACTGTTTCATCCAAAATTTCTAATTTACGACAAAGAAAGTTGAATCGCTCATCGGATAGTGGTTTGGTAAAGAAATCTGCCAGCTGATAATCAGTGTCAATAAATTCTAAATTGATAGTGCCATTTTGTTGATGATTACGCAAAAAGTGGTGATGAATTTTAATGTGTTTCGTGCGTGAGTGACATATAGGGTTCTTAGTAAGGTTGATAGCATTAGTGTTATCACAGAATATAGGAATGTGCATAAAAGATAGGTTGTAGTCTGCAAGGGTTTGCTTCATCCACAGAATTTGTGCACAACAACGACTAGCTACGATATATTCAGCTTCTGTTGTGGATAGTACGACAAAATTCTGCTTCTTGCTAAACCATGAGACTAGAGCCTTGCCTAATAAATGACACGTGTCGCTCGTACTTTTATGGTCGACTTTGCATTCCAACAAATCAGCATTCGAATAACCAATAAGGTCAAAGGATGTGGATTTAGGATACCACAAGCCCACTGTAACAGTACCCTTACGGTATCGAAAGATACGCTTAACGGCAGACATGTGTGATTTCTTAGGACTAGCTTGATAGCGAGCACATAGACAAATACCAAACATGATATCGGGACGACTAGCAGTTAAGTAAAGTAGACTACCAATCATACCTCGATACTTACGTTGGTCAACAGGTTTGTCGCTTTCATCAGGTTCCAGCTTGGTCGTAGTAGCCATGGGAGTGCTGATTTATTTGACGTTGTCAATATCAAACTTCTTCAGCATATCCTTTGTGTATTTTGACTGGCTGATGAATGTTCCTTACGAAGTTTGTTTGACTTGTAATCCAAGAAAGTAGATGAGTTCTCCCATCATGCTCATCTCAAATTCGTTCTGCATACACTTAGTGAAATCTTGGCATAGATTTTCATTAGTGGACCCAAATATGATATCATCAACCTAAATTTGAACTAAATAAATTGTGTCTTGAAAACTTTTGATAAAAAGTGTAGTGTCAATCTTCCCTTTTGAAAAATCTTTATCTAGTAAGAAATTGCTTATGCGTTCATACCAAGCTCTGGGGGCTTATTTGAGGCCATATAGCGCTTTCTTAAGTTTGAAAACATGGTCGAGAAATTTGTGATTTTCAAAACCAGGGGATTATTTTACAAAAACTTCCTCCTTAATAAAACCAATTAGAAAAGCACTTTTGACATCTATTTGGAAAAGTTTAAAATTCTGAAAGTTTGCAAAGGCATAAAGCATCCGAATGGATTCAAGTCTTGCAACAGGAGCATACGTCTCATCGTAGTCGATACCTTCCTCTTGGTTGTATCTTTGAGCTACTAGATGAGCTTTGTTGCGAGTGACTGAACCATCTTCATTTACTTTGTTATGAAAAACCCATTTAGTATCAATAATCGAATGATTAGCTGGTTTAAGAACAAGTTCCCAGACCTGGCTTCTTTCGAATTGGTTGAGTTATTCTTGCATAGCTGAAATCTAAAATTCATCATTAAAAGCTTCTAAAATAGTTTTAGGCTCAATTTGCAAAATGAAAGCAGTGCTAGCAATGGATCTCTTAACGATGATCGAGTACTTACTCCGCGTGATACCTCATCTATTAGCAAGTTTTTGGGTGTGACAGGTTAAACGTGAACTTCTTCGGTAAGCCTTCCAGAGAATTGGTTTCAGGGGTGGTATTCATTAGCGTAGAAGTTGATGGTTCAATATCATCGTCGGGAATATCTGTTGTACTATTTTTGTGTCCTTGAATGTGATGTAAGGCAGACCTCTTACTAGCTTCTTTGTCGATAGCCTGGATATAGTATCCATATTGGTATGACCAAGACACTGGTACCACAATAGTCTCTCATCCTTGTGGGCGTAGAGACATCTTCCTGTATTGTTAGTATTTCTAGATAGAAAATATAAATGTTATCTTCTCTTATCCCTTCAAAAGCAATGTCTCCCGTTGACCAATCATAAATATAGCATTTATTTTGTCCAAAGTTAATATCATATCCATAATCAGCAAGATGACTTATGCTGAGCAGGTTATGCTCTAACTCGGTCACTAAGCAGACATCCTTTATTACAGGAGAAGGAGGATAACCAATAGTACCATTACCTATTATGTAGCCCTTTAAATTGTTATCGAAGGATACATACCCTTCCCTCTTCATCGATAGTGACGTGGAAAGATTTGCGTCTCTCGTCATATGTCGCGAGCATCCACTATCGAGAATCCACTTGCTTTTAGTTGAGGAAGGAAGGTCCACCTACATCACAAGTAGATGTGACCTTTGGTACCCAAGTTCTTGTGGGTCCTGAAATGTTAGTCTTTGGTACCGGCCCATACATATAGATTAATATCAACTAATTTCCTAATTCTACACTATGGTGAGATATGACCATGTAATCCACAGTATGTGCAAGTAGCATGCTTATTTGTGTTGGGATCAGGTTGATGGTGATGTCTATATACAGTATGGTGATAGTTGTGTGGATCAGTAGGATAGTGACTATATGTAGCAGTAGGATAATAGTTATGTCTATGTGCAGTATGGTGATAGTTAGCAGGATAGTGACTATGTGTAGCAGCAGGATAATAGTTATGAGTACATTGAGAATTATGTCTACGTGCATGTGGTTTACGTGCTGCATGGGAGTACGTGTACATATAAGCATGGTTACGTGCTGCATGTAGGTGACGAGTTTTACTATTATGAATGGTCTTGTGTTTTGTGTGTGTTTTGTGACTGTGTGATTGGGTTTGAGGTTGAGCAACCTGTTTCCCCAATCTAATCTCTAATTTATTAGAGATAGCATTCAGTTCATTACACTTAGTGTCAACCCCTTGACCAAATTTTTCGAATTTATTAAATTGAAATCCATTTTTATTTACCTCATATATTGTTATTGTCTTATATATATAAATTGTTATAATTTATAGATTTATTACACTTAAAATACCAAAGGACCAAATAAGAAATGGTGAAATTGCAGGGGCCTTAATGCAAGAAGCCCTAATTCAAATTTTTCCAACAACCTGGATAACCGCAGGTAATCAAATAAGGAATTCGAATTCCTCTTGCTCATCCTTTTATGATTCAAACTCCAATTCGACCCTATCCTTTTCCTCGTATAAAAGGTGTAAGGGGCTTGGCTAATTCCCGAACTTTCCAAACCCTAGCCGACCACTTCACCTCTCGAAGGAAACGTGGAAAGAAACAGCAGGGGCTTCAATTCAGTCGAGAGGCCATCCAAACCTGTCAAACATGTCGAGAGGTAATCACCTACTATCTAGATGCTTGTAAATTCCTATCCTTAGCCAGTTTGGGTCTGGATTGAATGGTGTTTGATAAAATTCCTAGAAGAGTTCTAGGGGGATATCGAGTATGCAACAGTGCATATATAGAGTTGGTCAAGAAGGTATCAGAACATAGATATCTAGAAGGGGATAGGAGGGTACCTGTTCCCCTGTTTCTGAGTTTCATATACATAGACATCCTGTCAGGCTTGGTTGCCTTCTAGGCTTTGACAGGAAACCATAACTTGTTTTTCTCCCTACCACAGTATATGGAAAACCAATAGGAATTTCCCATTACACCCAGGTGGTGCAGTCACATGGATACCAATGTTGAGTATCCAGATTTTAGGGGATGGTGTATCATTTGACAATTTAGACTGGAGGGCTAATGACTGATGAGGAATCGACTCCAAACCTTCTGTGCAAAAGTACAAATTGATATATAATATCAGTCACATTATTTGAGTATATCAGTTCAATAGGAATTGGATGGATCGTGTATCAGTTCAGTGACCTATTGGTCACTGCATAACCGAGTACCTTGCCAAGGGCCAAGACAGTTGGGTTAGCTTGGTGCCTGGCAGATCACTGTAGCATATAGGAATAGGTGAGTAGGTTAGGAGGTGCCCTATCATAGAATGGTTCAAAGGGGAGTTGGAGTACAGTAGAGGGGCAGGCCTACTTGTTTGCATCTGTCCCAAATGGTTGGAGTCTATTTAATATTCAGTCCTCTCTATTTGTTATGTGTATCAGTTCTTCACTCCTTTACTCTACAATATCTAATCAAAGCAGTAGTTACAGTCACCTTCGAGCTTTCTGTTCAACCCTTAACTAGATATCTCAGTCCCAATTTTGCTCTGTCCTACATACACTATGTATCAGTCACCAAATGCTTGAGTTTAGATCATTAACCTTCTTGTTCAGTCCCTGTTTTATTATCTTAGCTTTTGATTCTTTAAATGTATCAGTCAAGAGTATAGGGATGAGGGATTTGTTATTAGGTTCAGTCACTATTTATATACCAGTTAGAGATTTGAGTGGAGGGCTCGAGTGGATGCATATCCCTGTTATTTAACTGATCAGCCACCATGTCAATATATAGTTCAGTCAGTTTCCTCTAACTATTAGTTAATTATAACCTTGGTATTGATCAACCCCTTTAGTATATTAACTAACTGATACCAATCTTTAGGCTCAGTCACCTTGGTTTCAGTTTCCTATAATGCTAATAGTTCAGGCCCTACTTGTATGTGTCCATATCCTTAAGTTCAGCTCAAATCCTTACGTACAGTCCACCTGGGTTTGAGTAGGTATCAGTCCAATTTCCCTAAAAATTAGACCATTTGAGGTTGCTCCATGTATCAGTAATGTTTTAGTCCATTAGCTTAGAGTATCAGACTACCCTAGATAAATTGTTCAGTCCACTTATTGTAGTGGTTCATTCACAGGTTGGATGCTCACATTAGGATGTTCCTGCATTCCTAAATAGGTTCAGCCCTCATTTCTTGGTCATGACCAACCCAATTTTGCCTTACATCTAATTGACTTGAATATACATATAGATATCATGTCCTGTTCTTATCTCTATGTGCTTAAACTCTTGTGTACATATCAGTTTCACCATGCAAACCTCTGTTAGTGTAGAAATCAGATCATATGTGTATCCTAGAAATTGTTTGATCTTTGGTTGAGTCTGAAATAGTGGAATAACCCATCAGTAACCGAGTTTGACCTATTGCCAATTAAGATGTTAGCACTAGTCTTTAGGATTATGTAAACCTGTGGGTTAAGACTTAAGCCTGTGAGCATAGACTGAAGAGAATTTCAGTAGAGATGGAAACATGGTCTGCAGTCATGTGCATGTGTGGGGACTGGTGTGTGTTCATGACATGTGTGTGTAATTATATGTGCACCAGTTATACAGGTAGGAAATAAAACCTGAGGGTTTCACCTGTTGTACCATATATGGGTGTATAACTTAAGTTAGTTACTTGGTATAGCAACACATGGTTACAGGAGTAAAAGAAGAGCAATGGGCATCAGAAAACTTGAGGAGTCATCCAATCGTATCAGTAGCAGCAAGCAGATATCCCAATATGGGTTCTGTCTTTGCTTCATGTGGCTGAGAATATGTATTTTGGACAGAGCCTTGGTCTAAATTGCATTAGAGTTAAAGGCCTGATTCTGTTATGCTGGAATATCAACCACACCAGAAAAGAGTGATGGCATCGGCTAAGAAAGTTCAATGGCATGTCATAAGCCCTTAGACACATTCTGGCAAGGATTCCATAGCCATGGTTTTATGTATAGCAGCAGGGCACATCTACACATACAGGTACACTGGTATATAAGTGATATATATCACATATTAGTTACACATGGATATGGTCATGCCCTATAGGAAATTACATAGCAGGATTGCACACTTAGATAGGTATCATCAAGTATCAGAGGATAACCAGGTTAGGAAGACATAAGACACATGTGTCACCACACCAAGTAGGCACTTGTGATTTAGAATATGATTTTAACTAGGTAAGTAGCATGAATTAAATGGGATATGAGTCAAGGTTAGAAATTAGAAGCATGTTAAAGAGATAGACTTGTTCTTAATCTAAATTTATGTATTGATCATTACAAAATTCATCGAACAGGTTACTTGGACATCGATACAAATTCTGACCCGTATCCACAGCTCAGGACCAAAGGCAAGTATACCTTGCCTTTCTACACAGCTTTATTTACATGCACTGTCGTTTTATTATTATCCAGTTTTCCTTATATTATTGACATGTATCTATCCTATCCTATTTATATATTTGTATCATTGCTATATAGACCATGTTCATAGTTAGTTGTGTCTTATTGGATGTATTCATTTTGAGCCTTGATTGAGTCGTGTCGTGGGTCGAGAAGTCGTGAACTGAACTGTTTTTACTCTGAGTCTTGAAATCTTGAAGCTAACCTGCGCGTCCATACTAGGGACGAGGGTTAGTAGTTATCTGTGTCTTAAGCTAACCTACAAGTCCAAATTAGGGACGAGGGTTAGTAGTTATTGGTCCACACCTGCGAGCCCACACTAGGGGCGAGGGTGATGCTAACCTGCGAGTCCACATTAGGGATGAGGGTTAGTAGTATATGGTTCACACCTGCTGTGAGCACCCTGAATTTCAGGTTGATTTTTTTTTTTTGATTGATTGGTTTCGATAAATAATATATTCTGTGATTTTTTCTTAAGTGTGCTTTTCCGTGCCATTGATATTTGGAGTGTCAGGGATGTTTAACTCTGGAAATCTTCTTCACGAGTTTTGGAGTGGACAGGATTACCTTCATGATGGTATATAGTGTCCCATCCAAACTTGTTCCCTTGTACTCTTTTTGCTTCGCACAACTTCGGGTTGATTTAGACCATTTGATTATTAATTAATTTTCCCACTCTTTTCCTTGATCATTTTTAGCACGTTACCGTGACTTTTCATTTGGGAGCACAAGACCAGTCAGTTTCTTGAAACCAACTTCTCATTGATGATCTACTCGAGACGCTCGTCACCCATGACCTTTGTGTCCCACTCAGACACGTCATTTTGTGTTCTATTTGCTTCGCACAACTTTCCTGATACGTGACCCGATTTTATTTCACCCTACGGCGTCACATTCATTTTCCAACTTGATTTGTGGGTCCCCTGTCGACCAAAACCTGTCAGCCCCAATTATGGACATAGCCCACATCGAGCCTACTATCCGCCTGCCACTTGTGTACCATTTATTGGAATCCCCATGTGCTACTTATTTACCCATGATCATCAACGTCTAATTTTAATTCGATTTTGCTCAATGTCCGATTTTGATCCAATCCGGCTCGACTGAACCCAGCCCCAGCTTCATATTATCCCCTCTCATGACATCCTCACTTTCCTCGTCCAAAAATAATATTAAATACATTGTTTACCTATTTCAATATTTATTGGAATTTTTCTTTATTGAAAATCCCTTTAGGATAACCCATTTTTCCCTATATTTAACCATAGCCATTTGATCATCCTAAGTAATCATAGCCATTCAAATTCCTACATAACTAATTTCCCAACTCCCCAACACCCTACAGCCACATGTGGCCGGCCCTAATTATGAGGAGAACACTTTTCTCTCTCTCTTCCTCCCTCTCATTACTATTACTCATTCTCTCTCTCTAAACATTTATTTCCTACAAACCATACAACAACACAAAGCAACATCACTTCAACACCACTCCCACACCAACCCGACACCACCACCATGGCCATCACCTCACCACCTCCCTTGGCCGGCCAGCCTGGCCGTCGGCCACCCCGTCGGCCACCCGCAGCTCCTTCTCTCCTCCTCCTCCTTCTCATCAACACCTCCACCCCAAGTCGACACCACCACCATCAATTAACCAACCGCACCACCACCTCCTTAGCCGCCATCACCCCCGTATCGCTGTGGCCAGTTGGCCGTCCCAGCCGCCGCCCTCGCCAGTCGGGCTAGGTGTGCGAGCCCCGGCGAGCAGCACAGCCGTGCCACCAGCGTGGCAGTGCCGCACAGCCACTGTAGGCGCGCACGTGCTCGCGTGCGTGCCGCCATCGTGCGCCGTCGTGCCGTCGCACGGCCGCCGTGGCACTCCTGGGCATGCGCCCCACTCCGACGAGCCTTCCCCTGACGGCCACCGTCCTCCGGGGTGCGCCGTCGAGGCGATTCGTGCGTTTTGCACGACGTCCCGTCGTGACGAGCTCGGGAACGAGACTGAAATCGCATTCCGTCGCAGCAACTTCGCGTGCATTTTTCCGAAAATCCGACCTTTGGATCGGCAATTTCTTTGCTCCATCACAATCTCGGTATATCTACCTTCATTTCTGTCAATTTTTGTCCGTTAATTTTATCGTTTGATACATCAAAACCGGCCACCAAGTTGACCGTTTAAATTGTATTAAATTTGGACAGTTTTGCGGGGACAACTTCGTCAGCTTGTATCTCCTCCACCGCAGCTCCGTTTGGCGTGCTACTAGTTCCTGTGCGAATCTGGTATAACCCTCTTACTACCCCTCCAGTTTCGTTTCATTGTGAGCTTGTTTGATTGGTTGAATTCGACGCCAATGTTGGCCGTCCGAATTCGTAATTTTCAACTTATAAAATTCCATTTTTGAACACGGGACTCCAGATTTCATTTCTGACACCACCATTAGATTTGTGGCGTCGTTCTGGCATATTTTCATATAAAATTTGTTAGATTTGGAGAACGTGGGCCCTGGCACGTTTTTCGGTGCAAAGTGGGTCCCACATTCTGGGTCAACAGAACTTTTTGATGTCGGCTCATCGGAATCCAATTTTGGATATATCGTTGAGTTCGTATCGTCATTCTGGACTCGTTGACATATAATTTGCTAGGTTTTGGTGGATATTGGATCCGGCACGTATTTCGGTGCAAGTCGGATACCAATATCCGGGTCAACGAGTAATTTTGAGATCGGCTCATCGGAATCCAATTCCGGAGATACCGTTGAGTTCGTATCATCATTCTAGACTCGTTGACAGGTAGTTTGCTGAGTTTTGAGAACATTGGCTCCGGCACGCATTTTCGTGCAAACCGGAATTCCAAGTTCTGGTCAACGGACCAAATTGAGATAGGGTCAATGGAATCCAATTCTGGAGATACCGTTGGGTTCGTATCGTCATTCTGGTTTCGTGGACATATAATTTCTTATATTTTATAGACTCATTTTCTTGCACGTTTTTCGGTGCAAAACGGCTCCGACACGGACACCGTTTTGACCCGAAATTACCTTTTGCCCTTGTGTCCAAATTGGACCGTTGGGTAGGCTATCCTAACTAATTTGACCATTCTGGACACGTTGGTGATATTTATTTCATCGTCCGACAATATTTGTTGATAATTTTTCTGAGTTTAACCTTTTTATAATTAATTAATAATTAATTCTTATAATGTTTGTATTTCGGGATTAGTACAACGAAACTGAGCTCAGTCAATTCCAGTGATCTCACATCGCTGAAATTGACAAGATGGACACGTGGATCACTATAATAAGATTATCAACTTTACCGATAATCTTCTTATCTCGATTTGCGTGACGTAAGTTTCGACGTACAAATAACGAAGTACACTTTATATTAGACTAGAATTGACCCTGTTTGACCAGAGTTGACCAGTTGACCCAAAGTCAACTGTAAGTCAACACTTGACCTAGTTTGACTAAATTATTGACTGGAGTTGACCTAGAGTTAATTTGACTTAGAAGAACCTAGAATAAAATAGATTGTTTGTAGAGATTCATTTATTACAACTTGAACACCTTGTAACCTGTGTTGCTTTAAATAGGACTCTGTGGCTTCAGTTGGACCCCCTATACTTATCAGCTGTTCAGGTTACCAGGCGAGTACATTCTCTGATCGTTTCATACTTGTCACGACTTATATTCTCGCTCTAGATTACTTTTACTTGATGCTGTCACGTTATCATCACGGATTGGTACTATACGGATCTCTTCTTGGGATGTTATCCCCCTTAGCGGGCGCATCGGATACTTTATGACATGTGTGTAACGCCCCAGTCCCAAAATATGTAGGACTAGGTACATAGACATGCCAGCTGTATTTATACGAAGTACACTCCAATATATGGAAACCTCGTATGAATACATAAGCTGTAAAATGCAGTAGAACCATAACTAATCTCATCCACAAAATAAAAGATATCATATAATGATAAAGAATTGTCTTGATACAATATGTTGGACGGAGACAAATCCACTACCAACAAATAAAGGAAAAGTACATGATAGAATAAATGATTTTGGCGAGCGAAGCGAAGACGATCCAAATGCAATCATCCTCGTAGAAATAGCGAAGATCACGACTAGAGCTAGAACACCTGCGAAAGACAAGAGCACACACCTGGGGAGATAACCAGGTCCTCAGAGGGACGTAACAAGACACATAATATCATGCCATATAAACTGAATAAATATTGCTCAAATAAATAAGTCAATCGAATTATAACATGGTCCAATACGCACCTACTGAACGAGCTTACCATCCCCCCAACCAAACAAGGACAGGAGATGGTAAACTAATTCATGGTGACGTATCTTTCCATGCTAAGAATCCAATATGGTATCCGGACCCCAACAAGGTTCAATACCTTCTCATCGAAGTAGTAAGTCACACCTACAACCAAACAAGCACAAGATGTGACGAACTAATCCGCGACAAGTTATTGTTCCAAGCTACGGTCAGATACAAGTACCCAAACCAAAAGTACTCGTACCTAACGGATAAGGTAGCCTAACCGTTCTAAGTGAAATGTAGTTAAGAACAATCCTTCCTACGCATGGGCCCTGGCTGAATAGGATCGACATAGTCCCCTCTTGGGCACCAGAGGCCCCATCAGTAAGAGCATGACGTTCTGCAGAATCATCAGTGGCCGTCACTAATCATGGGTCATCAACCCCGTATCTCCAGCGGAGAGTCCGGGTCACAAGGGAAGTGCATCGAAGCCCAAACACTAAGGAATTGTCCTCCCCGCCCAATACCTACTGTGTTGTATCTACAACACAAACCACTATAACCGCTAAGTCAAACTAGCATGCAACTTCTATTAGCGGTTATTCCTATCGCATGGCTTGTACGTACTGGTGGCCAGCCAATCACACACTTCCGTGTCCTACATGCGACACACAACTTCGTGTTACAACGTGTCAAGGCCAATGAATGCAACACACAAGGTGGTCCCTTAAATCTAGGTTTAATTTGTAAAAATAATACACAGCAGGAAATATAAATGAACAGTAAGTTCTAACAAGTTATGCCATGTATCACAGTTTTTGCATAAGGAAAATAAATAATGCATGAAATATGAGCTAAAAATAAGTAAACAGCGAATGGCAAGGTGTCTTGCCTGGTAGTACGCCTGGTGTGCTGCGATGATCAAGGTGGCACGATCTACGACTTCGGTGCAGCAACTACACATGGTGACCTCGGGTGGAGGTACGGACAATTCCATTGGGTCCAGAACGGTCAAATTAGGGCGGACATGAGGACGTACCAAATGTGTAAAGGACAAGGATTATGGCTAGTCGAGATGAGAGACGATAATCGAAGGAAATTGTTAAATAAGAATATATAACTTTTTAGGAATATTTATAATATTAGAAAACTAAAAATATCATTTTAGACCCAAAAATCCTAATTTTGTCCAAATATAATTTTTAAGTCAAAACTACATTTGAAAAATAAATAGAATACTATAATAATCAAAAATTATAGAATACCATTAAATACCATAATATAATTAATTGAGATATTATAATATATAATTCAATAACAAATACGATATTAATAAAAACCGGTGATAATAACAATAATAATAAAATAGCAGATACTAAAGAAGGAGAAAACAACATAAAACTAAACAAAAACAAACAAACAAAAATAATAATAATAATAATAATAATAATAATAATAATAATAATAATAATAATAATAATAATGAAATAACAGTACTAATGGTAACAATAATAATAATAATAATAATAATAATAATAATAATGATGATTATAATGAGAATAATTAAAAATAATAATTCAGTATAATTGGAATTTTGATAATAATAATAATAATAATAATGAAAAATTGCAAATGGTAATTATGCTTGTATTGAACCAAATAGCAAATGGGATGAACCCACGAGCTGCTGTCTCACAAAATCAAATCAACAAACAAAAACAAAAAGCTGCTCTCTTTCCTCTGTAAAAAAAAATACAAACCTACGTGAAAGAGAGAGAAGAAAAGACAAAAAAAGAAATATAGTAAGAATAATAAAACAAGCAGCTCTGCTGCTGTTCTTAACTAGAGAGAGAGAATGAAACTTTAGGGAAATCGAGAGGATGAAGGAAAGGAGAGAGAGCGGAGAGGCGGCGAGAAAAGAAGGGGGGTCGGGCGGTCTGCACCGGTGAGCGGCCGCCTAGATGAGGGAAGGGGAAAGGAGGAGTCGGTTGAGACATAGGAAGAGGGAGGCGGCGGTAGGCGGTGGTTCGCGCGGGGCTCGCCGGATGGGTGGTCGGCGGACGGCTGGGAGAAGGGGAGACGGGGCTAGGGCTCGGCAAGGCGGAGGTCGACGCGACGTTTGGAGGCGGAGGGTTTCAGGAGCTACCGGCGGAGAGGGTTCGGGGAGATGAGGGCGGTAAGGTGAAGTCCGGGCGGCGGCGGCGGTCGGAGTGAAAGGGGGGCGGCGCGGCGACTGCTCCGGTGTTGGAGGGGTGCGCGAGCGCGGCCGGAGCAGCGCGTGCGACGGGCGCTGGACAGGAGGAGAGGGCTTAGGGCACGGCTTGGCTAGGGTTTCTGGCCGGGGAGAGGCGACGACGAACGGAGGTGTCGGGGCGGCGCCGGGATGGTCGAGTCGTGCGTGGAGGATATTGGCAGTGACGAGGCCGCCGGAAGAAGTAATCGGAGCGCTCGACGGAGGTCGCCGATGCGACCGTCGCCGGGATGAGGCTGGAATCAGGTGAGTGTTTCACTATTTTTGTGCTCTTTTGCTAGCGATGGGTTCTTTGGGGGTCGCCGGAATTTGGGCGCCGGTGGTGTTTACTGAGTTTGAGAGGTGGTCTGGTGGTGGCGGCAGGTTGCCGGGTTTGTGGGGAAGGTCGGGGTGGCTGACGTTGGCCTGTGGCGGTGGTGACTAGTGGTTTGGTAGCGACGGTGACGGGCTGGCGGTCTAGGCTGAGGGTGGTGGAGTTGGCTGGAGGCACCTGTAGACTAGGTATAGATTAGGTTTTGTTGTCGGGTTGATGGTGTCGGGTCGAGGCTGGGTTAGATCAAGATTTGGATATCGTGTCGGAATTGTCGACACGGATAATAATAAATGTAAATGTAAGAAGTGTGGAATAAGAGAGTCACCGGGGTCGAACCCGAGGCCGTCACGGCTGACACGGAAGAAATTGGACACACACACGATGCACGCACCTCGGTGGAGAAATTATTTGTGGAGAAAATTTGGTGGATGATAAATAAATTGGAGGAGTACCTGCCTATTTATAGGATGTGGGAATTCCCAATAAGATAAGGATTAGGATATTTAAAACCCAATTTAGATATTTCCTAATTTAGTTTAAAAGCAATCAAATCAAAATCCAAATCCAAATCCAAATCTAATTTAAATCCAAATTAAATTTACATCCTTTAATTTAAAACCAATGAGATAATTCTAATTCCAAATATAGATAACTATTTAAATAAATCCAAAATTAAATCAAGAATTAAATGGCCACAATAACTTCAAAAAATATTTTTCAAAATACCAATAATAATAATTTTGAAAATAATAAATATTTTTAAATATCTTTTCGAATAATAAAATATTAATATTAATAAATCTCAAAAATTATACTTTTATTTAAAATAGACCAATAAATAATTACGAAATATTTGTATGCAAAAAAAAGATATTCTTTACATAATTAGGCTTTTCAGTATACAAAAATATTATTTGTTATTAATAACTTTTAGAAACAAAAGGATTTTTATAGCAATAATATTTATATAATATTTTGAAAGTGTATAATAAAATGGAGAAAAATGTTTTTCTAAAATATGTACGCTCGCACATAATCGCACTCGTCGAGCAATTTCGAAAAATAAAATTCGTGCGCGACATATAATACGACTACGCGACGTACAATACAAAAATTTAAATCGGTACTAAAAAAAATTAGTAGAAATTTAGGGGTTTTACATCCTACCCAACTTAAAAGAAATTTCGTCCTCGAAATTAAGAATTCGTAGAGGGGTGAGAAGACACAAAGGAGTATCGATGGAAAACCATCGATAACAATTCATGCCGTCAAAAGTTGCGATCTAGATCATAGAAAAATATAATACGAGTATGGTCGTGGGTAGTGAATGAGGGTCATAGTCGGGCCGAGAAGAAGGACGAGAAGTTTAGGATGAAATATCGAGTGATAATAATCATGATATGAAAGCTAGGAAGGTTCTAGTACAACGCCTTCGTCCTTCTAAAATAGGTGAAGGCGAAAGAAATATAGAGTTCAAAGGAGGCGCTATCGAATACGAATACGTGATTCAAAGACGATCGAAAAATTTCAAAGGAGTTGCCAAGGCAGTCGCGGATGGGACTCTAGAGGACAAGTTTAACTATATCCCCATCCACGTAGAATAATAGGTAAAAGTGAACCAAAGTGCACTCGGTTGATCAGACCATCATGCACCGATTCTGATTAGACCATATGTTAGTGGACATGCCCAAATAACATATGTCTTGAAACAAGCTTGATAAAGGAATAAGCTTGCAAAAAAAACTAGGCTACATTAGCATCATTAGTCAAGATGGTAAAAACATGGGCACGAGAGATTAAGATTGAAAGAAAGCAAAATGATTCTAAGTCATATCCTATGTTGGTCTCTATACAGTCGTCCTATAATCTTCTTGGCCAAGTCCTTGGTTGACTAGACGGGTTAGGTCCTCTAGATTCTAGGATCTAAATAAGCTTGCTAATATAGGTCACTAGGTCAAAGGGGTTGCTAGTTTATAAGGTATTCTACCCAACTTAAAGAATTTAACTAATGGTGTTTGGGACAGCTAACTTGTAGGGTCAATCTCTAGCAAGCACGAAGGGAAGATAATTATAGAAGGAATCAAGCAAGATGCAGTCGATGAGTCGTACGATAGTTCAAATATGGAATCGAGGAAAAGGTCAAGTATGTGGATGAGATCCTAGACTTCTAATCCTATTCGCAGGCTTGCTTGGTACGGTAAAGTAACCAAACAATTTATCTTGACCTGCATGGGCAACCACAAAAACATGTAACACCCAGTCCCAAAATACGTAGACTAGGTACATAGACATGCCAGCTGTATTTATACGAAGTACACTCCAATGTATGGAAATCTCGTATGAATACATAAGCTGTAAAATACAGTAGAACCATAACTAATCTCATCCACAAAATAAAAGATATCATATAATGATAAAGAATTGTCTTGATACAATATGTTGGACGGAGACAAATCTACTACCAATAAGTAAAGGAAAAGTACATGATAGAATAAATAATTTTGGCGAGCGGAGCGAAGACGATCCAAATGCAATCATCCTCGTAGAAATAGCGAAGATCACGACTAGAGCTAGAACACCTGCGAAAGACAAGAGCACACACCTGGGGAGATAACCAGGTCCTCAGAGGGACGTAACAAGACACATAATATCATGCCATATAAACTGAATAAATATTGCTCAAATAAATAAGTCAATCGAATTATAACATGGTCCAATACGCACCTACTAAACGAGCTTACCATCCCCCCAACCAAACAAGGATAGGAGATGGTAAACTAATTCATGGTGACGTATCTTTCCATGCTAAGAATCCAATATGGTATCCGGACCCCAACAAGGTTCAATACCTTCTCATCGAAGTAGTAAGTCACACCTACAACCAAACAAGGACAAGATGTGACGAACTAATCCGCGACAAGTTATTTTTCAAAGCTACGGTCAGATACAAGTACACAAACCAAAAGTACTCGTACCTAACGGATAAGGTAGCCTAACCGTTCTAAGTGAAATATAGTTAAGAACAATCCTTCCTACGTATGGGCCCTGGCAGAATAGGATCGGCATAGTCCCCCCTTGGGCACCAGAGGCCCCATCAGTAAGAGCATGATGTTCCGCAGAATCGTCAGTGGCCGTCATTAATCATGGGTCATCAACCCCGTATCTCCAGCGGAGAGTCCGGGTCACAAGGGAAGTGCATCGAAGCCCATACGCTAAGGAATTTTCCTCCCCGTCGAATGCCTACTGTGTTGTATCCACAATACAAACCACTATAACCGCTAAGTCAAACTAGCATACAACTTCTATTAGCGGTTATTCCTATCGCACGGCTTGTACGTACTGGTGGCCAGCCAATTACGTACTTTCGTGTCCTACATGCGACACACAACTTCGTGTTACAACGTGTTAAGGCCAATGAATGCAACACACAAGGTGGTCCCTTAAATCTAGGTTTAATTTGTAAAAATAATACACAGCAGGAAATATAAATGAACAGTAAGTTCTAACAAGTTATGCCATGTATCACAGTTTTTGCATAAGGAAAATAAATAATGCATGAAATATGAGCTAAAAATAAGTAAACAGCGAATGGCAAGGTGTCTTGCCTGGTAGTACGCCTGGTGTGCTGCGATGATCAAGGTGGCACGATCTGCGACTTCGGTGCAACAACTACACATGTGACCTCGGGTGGAGGCACGGACAATTCCATTGGGTCTAGAACGGTCAAATTAGTTAGGGCGGACATGAGGACGTACCAAATGTGTAAAGGACGAGGATTATGGCTAGTCGAGATGAGAGACGATAATCGAAGGAAATTGTTAAATAAGAATATATAACTCTTTAGGAATATTTATAATATTAGAAAACTAAAAATATCATTTTAGACCCAAAAATCCTAATTTTGTCCAAATATAATTTTTAAGTCAAAACTACATTTAAAAAATAAATAGAATACTATAATAATCAAAAATAATAGAATACCATTAAAATACCATAATATAATTAATTGAGATATTATAATATATAATTCAATAACAAATACGATATTAATAAAAACCGGTGATAATAACAATAATAATAAAATAGCAGATACTAAAGAAGGAGAAAACAACATAAAACTAAACAAAAACAAACAAACAAAAATAATAATAATAATAATAATAATGAAATAACAGTACTAATGGTAACGATAATAATAATAATAATGATTATAATGAGAATAATTAAAAATAATAATTCAGTATAATTGGAATTTTGATAATAATAATAATAATAATAATAATAATAATGAAAAATTGCAAATGGTAATTATGCTTGTATTGAACCAAATAGCAAATGGGATGAACCCACGAGCTGCTGTCTCACAAAATCAAATCAACAAACAAAAACAAAAAGCTGCTCTCTTTTCTCTGTAAAAAAAACACAAACCCACATGAAAGAGAGAGAAGAAAAGACAAAAAAAAAGAAATATAGTAAGAATAATAAAACAAGCAGCTCTGCTGCTGTTCTTAACTAGAGACAGAGAGAGAGAACGAAACTTTAGGGAAATCGAGAGGATGAAGGAAAGGAGAGGCGGCGGAGAGGCGGCGAGAAGAGAAGGGGGGTCGGGCGGTCTGCACCGGTGAGCGGTCGCCTGGATGAGGGAAGGGGAAAGGAGGAGTCGGTTGAGACATAGGAAGAGGGAGGCGGCGGTAGGCGGTGGTTCGCGCGGGGCTCGCCGGATGGGTGGTCGGCGGACGGCTGGGAGAAGGGGAGACGGGGCTAGGGCTCGGCAAGGCGGAGATCGACGCGACGTTTGGAGGCGGAGGGTTTCAGGAGCTACCGGCGGAGAGGGTTCGGGGAGATGAGGGCGGTGAGGTGAAGTCCGGGCGGCGGCAGCGGTCGGAGTGAAAGGGGGGCGGCACGGCGACTGCTCCGGTGTTGGAGGGGTGCACGAGCGCGGCCGGAGCAGCGCGTGCGGCGGGCGCTGGACAGGCGGAGAGGGCTTAGGGCACGGCTTGGCTAGGGTTTCTGGTCGGGGAGAGGCGGCGAGGAACGGAGGTGTCGGGGCGGCGCCGGGATGGTCGAGTCATGCGTGGAGGATATTGGCAGTGACAAGGCCGCCGGAAGAAGTAATCGGAGCGCTCGACGGAGTTCGCCGATGCGACCGTCGTCGGGATGAGGCTGGAATCAGGTGAGTGTTTCACTATTTTTGTGCTCTTTTGCTAGCGATGGGTTCTTTGGGGGTCGCCGGAATTTGGGCGCCGGTGGTGTTTACTGAGTTTGGGAGGTGGTCTGGTGGTGGCGGCAGGTTGCCGGGTTTGTGGAAAAGGTCGGGGTGGCTGACGTTTGGCTGTGGCGGTGGTGACTAGTGGTTTGGTAGCGACGATGACGGGCTGGCGGTCTAGGCTGAGGGTGGTGGAGTTGGCTGGAGGCACCTGTAGACTAGGTTTAGATTAGGTTTTGTTGTCGGGTTGATGGTGTCGGGTCGAGGCTGGGTTAGATCAGGATTTGGATATCGTGTTGGAATTGTCGACATGGATAATAATAAATGTAAATGTAAGAAGTGTGGAATAAGAGAGTCACCGGGGTCGGACCCGAGGCCGTCACGGCTGACACGGAAGAAATTGGACACAGACACGATGCACGTACCTCGGTGGAGAAATTATTTGTAGAGACAATTTGGTGGGTGATAAATAAATTGGAGGAGTACCTGCCTATTTATAGGATGTGGGAATTCCCAATAAGATAAGGATTAGGATATTTGAAACCCAATTTAGATATTTCCTAATTTAGTTTAAAAGCAATCAAATCCAAATCCAAATCCAAATCCAAATCTAATTTAAATCCAAATTAAATTTACATCCTTTAATTTAAAACAAATGAGATAATTCTAATTCCAAATATAGATAACTATTTAAATAAATCCAAAATTAAATCAAGAATTAAATGGCCACAATAACTTCAAAAAATATTTTTCAAAATACCAATAATAATAATTTTGAAAATAATAAATATTTTTAAATATCTTTTCGAATAATAAAATATTAATATTAATAAATCTCAAAAATTATACTTTTATTTAAAATAGACCAATAAACAATTATGAAATATTTGTATGCAAAAAAAAAGATATTCTTTACATAATTAGGCTTTTTAGTATACAAAAATATTATTTGTTATTAATAACTTTTAGAAACAAAAGGCTTTTTATAGCAAGAATATTTATATAATATTTTGAAAGTGTATAATAAAATGGAGAAAAATGTTTTTCTAAAATATGTACGCTCGCACATAATCGTACTCGTCGAGCAATTTCGAAAAATAAAATTCGTGCGCGACGTATAATACGACTACGCGACGTACAATACAAAAATTTAAATCGGTACTAAAAAAAATTAGTAGAAATTTAGGGGTTTTACAATGTGTTTCATGTACATCATGTATTCCTTGCTCCTGCGTTATTCATGTACACTCATGTTCTCTCATGTTCTTACATGTACGTTCATGTACTCTCATGTTCTTTCATGTACGCTCATGTTTCCTCATGTGTTTCTTATATAACCAAAACATCATGTCCGTAACGTAACTTGAATAGATCCTTGTGTATTGATTGTGGGTAGGGGTGAGTATAAATGGTCATGTGATTTACCCATCATGTACACTCTGTTACTTCCATGTTTTATCATGTACAACCTAAGCCAATTACATGCCATCTCGTACTCTAAATCACTAGTCACTTACAGTTCTTACTTATCATGTATATATTTCCAGTTATCAAATATCTCTCCTGTTTTCATGTACATCTTCTTACAGCGTTTCATGTATCTTATTCTCTTGCCTGCTTTATATTTCCTGACATGATATGAACTGCATGAGATGTATTGTGCTCGCTCCTGTCCTGACTGGACCTGTTGATAAATTTTACAGATGGCCTGGGATTGCCTGCTAGCCTAGAGGAGACACAGTAGAGGTTGTTTAGATAGTTATTTCATTTTGTCTGGAGCTGTATTTACTTTGTGGATTACTATATTTGAGTTTTGAGATGTATTTCTGGGTATATGTATCTTAGACACTTAGACTTCTATCTCCTGTATCTCTTTTGGATTTCATGTTTTATCTATCTTTATCATGCTCTACCTTAGATGTGATTGGGATTGTATCTGCTATGTCACCCCCATTCGGGGAGTATAAATTGCTTAGCATTA
The DNA here is from genome assembly GCA_029216955.1 of Iris pallida. NCBI lineage: Eukaryota > Viridiplantae > Streptophyta > Magnoliopsida > Asparagales > Iridaceae > Iris > Iris pallida. Next base: position 15,842 of record JANAVB010009054.1, on the reverse strand, counting down.
TTTTGTTAGATGATGTGACCTAGGACAGTGTTCTATCGCCGACACTGCGGCGTAGGCTGGGCGTTGTTACGTTCTCGTGCCCTTACTATAGGGTACGGGTCGTGACACCTGCGAGTCCATGCTAGGGGCGAGGGTGATGCTAGCCTGCGAGTCCACACTAGGGACGATGGTTTGAGTATCTGATTTGGTTATCCGTTGACATTTGACATGAGTTTCTCTCGTCCTCGTTCAGCAGTTCATTTATGTGTAGACGGTGTATAGATTCGTGCTTTATTCATTGCTCAGTTTACTTGTTTATTCTGTATTTTTCTCCTTGCATAATAAACTGTTAGAAAGGCTCGTTTTTATGTATCGTGCTAGTCCTCTGAGGACCTGATGATCTCTTCAGGTTTAGCCGAGTTTGAGTCAGGAGCAGTTGAGCAGGTTGAGTCAGCATCAGTCCGCGGAGCTTTGCAGTTGAGGTTGTCTTGAGTTACAGTTTTATTTTAGTGTATTTCATGTACTTTTCTCTTTCCGTCTATTGGTAGTGGATTTGTGTCCACCGGACGTGACATTGATTCTTGATATTCAGTTTATTCATTATTGCCCAGTTTCATTTCTTAGTCATGGATCTTGTTTATGATTTGATTATTCCGTAGATGAGATATAGATTTACCATTGCCGTGATTTGTGTATAGACAGCGTACTACCGCCGACACTGCGGCGTAGGCTGGGCTTGGACATGCTTCGTATCCGAAAAGCAGGTGCTGGTCGTGACACTTAGCATTTAGACCATCAATCTTAGCAATAGAGATCTTGTGTTTGTTCTTTTCTTCAGCAAGCTCTTTGTTGAGTGCTGAGATCTCACGTGTTTGCTTTTCAATAAGTGTTTGGGCATCATGTAAGCTTAATTTAAGCTTGGACACCTCATCAGTGACCTCCGTGGGTGGAGTGTCTCTAAGATTATTAAGTAAAGAAGAAAGATTTTGAATCTCTATTTCATAGTCTTTGATTTTCTCCTAGGCATGCTTACTTATATTTACTAATGACTTTCTTGTGGTCATTTAGTAAGTCATTAAACGCATCGCCAAGTTTATCAAATGTAAAGTCATCAAGAGTTTCGCTAGTTACCTTCTCGGATGTTGCCATTAGGCAGACATTAGCAGTGCCTTGAGGAGAGTCATCTTCTTCATCAGAATCACTAGCTTCACTTTCGTGCCAAATACTAGTGTTGGCGTACTTTCTCGAAGAAGGCTTCTTATAGGGCTTCTCATATCTGTTACCTTTCTTTGCGAAGGGACAGTCCTTTCGAACGTGTCCAGTCTTTTTGCAGCCGTAGCAAGTTGGTTCTTCCTCGTCGTCTTCTTGTAGTTCCTTCTTCCTTCAATTGAAACGAAGGACTTCTTGAAGTTGTGGACGAGAAGAGCTTGATCATCACCTTCTAAATTATCGTCGTCAGTCTCTTCAGGATCAGCCCTTCGACGATGAGATTTTAGGGCAATCTCTTTTGCCTTTGGAGCCGGTTCGTCGAAGTCTTTGAGGTCGAGCTCGTGGGTCATCAGCTTTCCCATCAAAGTTTCCATAGACATTTTGGTAAGATCATTGCCTTCTATAATTGTTGTTACCTTATGGTTCCAGATCTTTGGTAGCCCCCTAAGTAACTTGCGGATCTTCTCATGATTGGAGTATTGTTTGCCAATAGATGACAGAGGATTGATGACGTCAAGGAACCTTGTGAACATTTGGGTGATCGTCTCATTCGGCTTCATCTTGAACGCCTCGTATTCTTGAGTAAGACGACTGATTTTAGATTCCTTGACTTGAGTGGTTCCTTCATGCGTCACTTCCAGAAGCTTCCATACTTCATGCGAGGTGGTGCATGTCGAGACCCTGTTAAATTCATTCATGTCTGTTGCACAGAAAAGAGCATTAATAGCTCTAGCATCTAGACTCGCCTATTTTTTTTCCTCATCAGAATATTTGTCGTTGGGTTTTTTGATGAGATCTCCCTCGACAACTATTTTGGCAGGCTTTTTGTAACCATCTGTGACAATGGTCCACAGGTCGAAGTCTAGGACTTGAGATAGAAACTCATCCTAGTTTTCCAATAGGTGTAGTTGGTTCCATCAAATAGGGGTGGCCTATGAGTGGACTGCCCCTTACCATGGTTAGAAAACGTAGGTTGTGTGGTTGCCATGGATCAGCTCTATGATATTAGTCCTTGTTAAGAGAACAGAGCTCTGATACCAATTGAAGAACAGGTAGGCAACTCTAGAGGGGGTGAATATAGTTTATAACAATAATAGCCAAATAAAAATTAAACTCTTTTCACCAACAGTAAATAATCAGAGTAGTAAATGCGGAAATAAAAAGATCAAGAGAGCATACGCAAACACAGTCATTTTTAACCTGGTTTCCCTCGTGGAGGACTAGTCTAGGCCTGAGAACTCTAGCTTAGGATTAAATTCACTATTTGTGAAATAGTAGTTACACCCCGTGCCTTTTCTTCAGAAGAGCATGTCAACTTCTTACAAAGATCGCTGTGGCGATGCTTGAAATTTTCCAAGCGACTTTCTTGACTCTTGTACAAACTCCTAACTGAATAGCACTGAGCACTTTTAGGCTTAGGAAGCTTGTGGCTAGTAGATGAGAAGGCTAAGTCTTGTATGAGGCTTATAGAGAAGAGAAGAGAAGATAATTGGATGATTGAAAATGAGATAATTCAAGGCCTATTTATACTAGTTGGGATAGGCAGAATTCGGCCAGAATTCTGTGTCAAGAATTCAAATTTTTGGCCGTTGGACAACTAGCATATAGTAAACCCTAAAAATTAGGGTCCTGTAATTTAGGGGACAGAGTTCGGCCCAAACTCTGTGTGGAGGCAGAGTTCGGCCCGAACTCTGTCTCCATAGGACAGAATGTTCAAATAGGCTTTTGTGGGCTAGTTTGGCTTGGTGGAGCTTTTGGTTTTGTTTGGGGATAAGGTATAAGCCCAGAATACCCTGTGCTACTCAGTTTACATTTAGCTAGACTCAATAAATATAAAATAATACACTCTAAAACCGAGTACGCTGCAGGAGAGAGCCGACGTCCGTCTTGCACTGAGTTCAGTCTTGATGTGTCATATTGAATTATGACAAGTAACATATTGTCAATTTATCAATATTTGGTTAACTGTGATTTGGGTCAACAATCTTCCACATATTGATAATTGACAAAATCATATTTGTATATTCAATGTTCATACCTGGACACAAGTAGTAGTCATGCATAGAAGCAGTAGCTCCCCCGTAATAATAGCTCTCCCATAACCATAGCTTCTCTGTAAGCCAATGTTCCTTATCCTGATATACATAATTTCCTCCAAAGCATAGATATCACAGGATATGATAAAAATATGAATATCAAATATATCTCTCCCTTTTGGCATTTATCAATTATGCATAGCAAATATAAAAACACAGACAGGCAGAAAACAGTATAAAGGAGTAACTGGAAAGCACACAATGATATAATAACTACAGATAAAATCTAAAGATCCACAGAAAGTGTACTCATACAAGAGAATCAAACTACATAATCATAAGTCCATAATGCATAAAAAAAAAACTAAATAAGATCATCATCAGCAGTAGCAGGTATGAAACCATATCCATCATGGAGCACGAGATGGTCCAGCGACGTCAGATAGATCAGTATCCGAACGATGAGGATCCACGAAAGCTGCATCCGGATCCAGAATGTTGGGTTTATAAAGGGGATTGAAAGAATGTTGGGTTTACAAAGGGGGATTGAAAACTCAGATCTGAGAACCCAATATATCGACAATACTCATCACAATATATATATATATATATATATATATATATATATATATATATATAATATATATATATATATATATAAGGCAAAAAGGGGGTATATATAAGGCAAAAAAAAAAAAAAAATATATATATATATATATATATATATATATATATATATATATAAGGCAAAAGGGGGTATATATACATATATGATAGAAATATCTGAAAGTAAAACTAGGGACTAAAACCCAAAAATCTAGAATCTTAGTACCTTCATTTAAACTCAGAAAATATGAATTAAATCTCAGAAATTTGAAATATGACAAAACAACTCAAATTTATATATAAATCGAAACCCGAAATCCAACTCAATGTCCAAAATACAATATACACAACTAGAACTCACGAAACTTGGCAAACTCAAAGATGTCTATGTGTGTGACGTGTTCGGATACTCACAGGGTCGAACCCGTGTCCGTATCGTGTCCACGGAGCGCATATCAGAAAACCAAATTTGTGTGTCGTGCACGTGCATGTCAGGCCACGCCGTGACTCAGGATCGATTTCCTGGGTATTCTAGGTATAGGGATTCGTGCTCGTGCTCCTGGAACGAGTCCTCGACGCATCGTATTCGCGTACGAAGGCCGTGTTAGCAGCACTTTTCAGCCGCGTGCACAGTACGGGCTGAACAGTGCATACGAGATTTCTCTGCACACGCTTCACGAAACAACGTGAAATTTTACGGGTATGTGGAAAGAGGTTGCTCCCACGTGCTTATAAAATTTCATGTAAAACGGAGTCCTATGCGTCGAGTTATGACGCCCGGACAGCAGGGCATGCACGGGCCTCGTAAACGCGTATCCGTGTCCGATTCCGATACTGAAATTATGTCGATTTCAGATCTGTCTTCACGAAAGTAGTCATAAATAATATTAGCAAGGAATTCGTGAAAACAGAATCGAAAAATAACACTTTTCAGTTCTAAGTGGCATTTCGTCGAACACCTGTTCCATAGGACCGACACGTGTCCGATACGGCTATCAAACGAACTCACAATCCTACCAAACTTCATACACAGGTCTGGGGTACCTATATGGATGCTAAAATGCAGAAATTATAGAAGGAACAATAGTAGAACGTGGTTAACCTATTGAGAGTTGGAATCTCAATGAAAGTGAATCCTCGAGCGCTATGACGACCGGTTTCTCCCAAGCAAACACCTCCAACTCCTTGCTAGCAATGCTCCAGTAAGTTTTTCTCCTCCCTACGGTCGCAACGTAATTCGTTTGGCACGAATCGGATACTGGATGAGAAAGTTAGGATTTTGAAGAAAAGGGAGAAACTAGGTTGAACTTGTGGAGGCTCTGTGATTTCTTCACAAATAAGAGGAGGGGCTGCTGTGCTTGGCCGGCCATGCTAGGGGGTATTAGGGTTAGGGTTAAGTCATGGGCCAAGCACTCCTAAGTTGCTACAAAGGCCCAATGACAAAAAGCTTTAAAGGCTTATAAAAATGACTTAAAAATCATTAATTAATTCTAAAAAATAGATAAAAATTCTAAATTAAATCTAATAAGACAATAATAAAACTAATTACATTATTAGGCTTCTAAACAAGGTTGACTAAGGTTATACCATCTTGGTCCTACCAAAACACCAATCCAAACTACACAACAATCAATTTAATTAATAATTTAAATAAATTCAAAATAATGCACAATGACTAAAATACCCTTAATTAGAAAAAATAAGTGTGACAGGTAATTAGATTTCTAATGTCATGGTTAGTCTCTAATCATGGTTAGCTAAGGTTAAACCGACTACTAACACAACACCAATTAAAATATTATAAATTAATCCAAAAAAATCACATAATTACCAAAATACTCTTATTTTAGAAAAGTGGTGGTTATATGGAGATATCCTCAAGAATAGCAGATCTCCAACCTATGACAAACAAGGTCTCAAATTAACTATAATAATCAAACATGATCAAACAAAATCACAAAATCAAACCAATCCTAATCCTAACTATAAACTGTACCTCAAACTCCAAAGGTCTGCGGTAGCTATCGGCCCAATGCCGATGTCTGTCCTGCGTACGCGAAGTCGATCCCTAATGAGCTTTACCTTTTTGGATGCATCTACAACCATCTCAGGTTCCAATAAAGCTCGCTCTCCAACGTCATCCCAAGACAAGGGAGTACGACATCTACGCCCGTACAACGCCTCGAATGGTGATATCTTAATGCTGGCCTAGAAGCTGTTGTTGTATGCAAACTCCACAAAGTACAAATGATTCTCCCAGGACCCTTCAAAGTCCATGACACAAGTCCGTAGCATGTCCTCGAGAGTCTGAACCTCTCTAATTGTCCGTCCGTCTGAGGGTGGTATGCAGTACTAAACTTGAGCTGAGTGCCTAAACTAGTCTGCAGACTCCACCAGAAATGGAAAGTAAAGCGACTATCTCAATCCGAGACAATTCTCACATACATCTCTGCTAGCCTCTCCGTAGACAAATCCACTTTGAATGGCAAGAAGTGGGTTGATTTGGTCAACCTGTCTACGATGACCCAAATCACATCTTTCCGTCCTGGTGCACGCTACAATCCTGAAACAAAGTCCATCGTGATATGCTCCCACTTCCACTCCGGAATGGGCAATAGCTGTAACAGTCCTTCTGGCCTCTGCCTCTCCGCCTTTACCTGCTGGCAGAATAAACATCTGGCTATGAAGCGTGCTCCTCCCGCTTTATCCCATACCACCAAACATGCTCCCTCAGATCCCTATACATCTTGTTGGCACCTGGATGCATAGAGTACTGAGAACGGTGGGCCTCCTGCATAACTTGCTCCCGAAGGTCTCCACTGGGCACACACAATCTAGAACCGTGCCTCAATGCGCCATCCTCTGCAATGACGAACTCCTCAACAAGTCTTGTTCGAACCTGCTCTCGGATACACCGCAGAGCGACATCGTCGAACTGAGTCGACTTGATCCTCTCTATCAAGTCCGACTGAATCTGCAGACCCCACATCTACATCTCAACTACTGGCACTATCACTTCGATCTCCAGGCTCTCCAGATTTGCTAACAAGTGACGATCTGCCGTCAAACACATGGCTACCGAATATCTGCTCAAAGTGTCGGCAACCACGTTGGCCTTCCCTGGATGATACTGCAATAAAATATCAAAGTCCTTTATCAACTCCAACCATCTCCGATGTCTCATATTGAGCTCTTTTTGTGTAAACACATACTTCAAGCTCTTGTGGTCTGTAAAGATCTCCACTCGCTCTCCGTACAGATAGTGTTTCCACAACTTCAGAACAAAGATAACTGTCGCCAACTCCAAGTCGTAGGTAGGGTAGTTCTTCTCATACGGATGTAACTGCCTAGAAGAATAGGCAATTACCTTTCCATGCTACTGCAAGACACAACCCAAATCCTTCCCAGAGGCGTCATTGTAGATAGTGAACCCGCTTGATCCTGATGGCAACGTCAGAATCGGAGCTGTCGTCAACTGCTTCTTTAACTTATCGAAAGCGACCTGACACTCCTCTTACCAGATAAACTTTGTGTCCTTCTGGGCCAGCCTAGAAAACGGCTCTGCAACCTGGAAAAAATCATGAACAAACCTCCTGTAGTAGCCTGCCAATCCCAGAAAGCTCCTGACCTCTGCAACTGAACTCGGTACTGTCTATGCCTCAACTGCCGTGATCTTCCTCGGGTTAACTGAGATCCCATCCCCGGTCACAACATGACCCAGGAAATAAACTCGATCCAGGAAGAACTCACACTTCGAGAGCTTACGATAAAGCTCCTCCTTCCTGAGAGTCTCCAGAACCACTCTCAAGTGCTCCTCATGCTCCTCTAAGGACTTTGAGTATACCAAGATACCATCGATGAACACCACCACAAACTTATCCAAGTACTGGTGGAAACACCTCATTCATCAGATTCATGAACACCGTCGGGACATTAGTCAACCCAAACGACATCACCATAAACTCGAACTGGCCATACCGCGTCCTGAATATTGTCTTTGGGATATCCTCCCTCTTTACCTTCACCTGATGGTAGCCTGACCTCAGATCAATTTTAGAAAATACCCTCGTTCCACTCAACTGATCGAAAAGATCATCAATCCTCGACAGTGGATACTTGTTCTTGATCGTTAGGTTGTTGAGTGCCCTGTAGTCAATACACATCCGTATCGATCCATCCTTCTTCGGCACAAAAAGTACCGGTACACCCCATGGTGAAGAACTCGATCGGATAAAGCCCTTGTCCTGCAACTCATCTACTTGTTTCTTTAACTCCACCAACTCGCTGTTGTTTACCCTATAGACGTGCTGAGATATCGACTCTGCGTCGGGCACCAAGTCTATAGACAACTCAACGTCTCTGTCCGGTGGTAGTCCTGGCAATTCCTCCAGAAAGACATCCATGAACTCTGCTATCAATAGATGTAATATGCTCTGCTCCTCCACTCGAGCTCCGCAGAAAACTCTGCTGCTCTGCTCCGCCTCCCGTCTGGCGAACTCGAACTCTGGCTCTCCTGGCAAATAAAAAAGAACTCTGCCGCTGCAACAATCTATACTGGCATGGTGTCTGCTCAACTAATCCATTCCGAGTACAATATCGTAGTTCGATAATGGCATTACGAGCAGACTCACATCCAGTTCTTGGCCTCCCAAAATAACTCTCTGATCCTTGCAAATATTACTAACGAGGATGATGCCACCTCCAATCGTGATCTTGCAAGTCCTAGGCAACAATTTAGAAGCAAGATGGTGTCTAATAGAGAAAGATACAGACACAAAGCTATGGGAAGCACCAGAATCGAGAATGAAAAAGCGGGAATGGAGTCGAGAAGAACAGAACCTGTAATCAGATCTCCCACTTCCTCTGCATCCTCAGCTGCCACGGCGAAAGCTCATCCCTGCTGGCCTCCCCTGTCCTACTGCTAGTGCTGGACAAACATCTGCTGCTGAGTATGCAGCGGTGGTCCCTTTTGCTGGCCTGCTGGAGCCTTAGCTCCTGCTCCCTGAACTGATCGTCCAAAAGACTGGGGATACTCCCTCAGTTGATGCTCCGCTGAACCGCATAGTAGGCACTTGCCTAGCCTCTTCCTGTAGTCGTTCCACCCATGCCCCGGCTTCTTGCAGAAGGTGCAACTGGTGACATGCTGGTGTCGGGGTGCCTGCTGCTGCTTGCCTCGGTTACTGTTGCACCTGCTGAAAAGGTGCAAGGTCATGTCCCTGAAACTGCTGCTGGAACGACCTCTGCTGGAAGTGCTGCTGCAGATAAAAATGGGGCCTCTTGGCCTGGCCTCCACTGCTATATGCTTCATGCGCATCTTGACCTCTCTTCAGCTTCAGCTCAAGGTTGTCCTCTGCTGCCATGGTTCCTGACAGTATCTCCTTGAAGGATGCTCCTCTATTGCTCTTAGTCAATGACTTGACTTCCTTGACCAAGCCCTTCCTGAACCTCTTCATCTTTGCTGTCTCGCTAAGGCCCTCAACGAATCTACCCAGGCGGCAGAACTCACCGGTATACTCCTCCATGGTTTGGTTCCCCTGAACCAAACTCTCAAACTGCGTCTCCAAGGCGCTGAGTGCTGTATCCGAAAAGAACTTCTCCTTGAAGAGCTTCTTGAAAGCTCCACATGTCTGCCCCTCTGTTCCCACTCTAGGGTTTGTCTAGTACCATGTGCGAGCAAGGTCCTGCATCTGGCTGTCCGCCGCCTCTATCTGAATCCTGGCTGGTATCTGTGCCAGTCGAAAGATCTCCTGTAACGCCCCAGTCCCAAAATACTTAGGACCAAGTACGTAGGCATGTCAGCTGTATACATACAAAGCATACTCCAATATACGAAAACTTCGTATGTATACATAAGCTGTAAAATACAGTAACCATGAAAGTAATCTCATCCACAAACCAATATATCATAAAAATCAACTTATTAAAATTATTTATACAAAATATTGGACGGAGACAAATCTACTACCAACAAAAAGAGAAAAATATATAGCAACGATGGAAGAGTCGAACGAAGTGAAAGACGATCCAAAAGCTAGCATCACGAAGGTAGATCGTAAACTATGTCCTTGGCTAGAGTACCTACGAAAATCACAAACACACCTGAAGAAATCACCAGGTCCTCAGAGGGACGTAACAAGATATAGGAAGAACATGCTAATATGATCTGTCAAAATAATAAAATAATATACAAAAAGACTAACCTAGACACAAATATGCAAAGGGGATTCTAATCTCTAATGTGTAATTTAGAGGACAACTTTTATTACGTATGGGTGGAATTTAGGCTATAAGTACGTAACTGGCATCCAGTCATCCGTATCCGACCGTAACGTCCAAAAATGTCAAAGGGTGTCTGCAAATATATTAAGCCATAGTTCCTTTCGAAAACTATGGTTTACATGTTTGGCTTCCCATACGCACTAGTGACTGTCCTCCCCCAACATTTCCCATACTGACTAAGTCATGTCCATGACCCGTCCAGTTTTGTAACTGCTCGAGTCTCTATACCTTAATCATAGCAGTTACGATCTATCCATCGCACGACAATAGAGATGGCCAGTCCATAAGTCGTGCCCCTAGCAAAATGTCTCAAACCGTGTAGTATGAGTGTCATGGCCCAAGGAGATATAAGGATATCCCCCAACAAGAAGGTAGTTCGCTAAAACTAAGTCAACATGCATAAAATAAAGTAACGACTAATAGAGTCGCTTGCACCCAAGTATGGCTTGGACGTGCAGTTTATAAAAAGATAACAAATATGAAACAAAGTAATTAAATGCTAAAAATAAATAACATGACAGTAAAATTAGCAAGGTATACTTGCCTGGTGGGGTCGTCCGGCGTGCTGCGATGATTAAGGTGGCACATAATATGGCTTCAAAGTGACAACGAAGTAAGACAGCCTCTGATAACGGCATGGACTGTTCCATCGGGTCCAGAAGAATCAATTTCGCTAGTGTCGACATAAAGAGGTACAATATTGGCGAGGGATTGGAAACAATGGGCTTAGTCACGGAAGGATAAAAGAAAATTTGATAAATAGTATATATGAATTTAGAAAAATAATTATAATATTTGAAAACTACATTTTATCATCTCAAAATATTATAAGTAGTTATATGTAAATCATTTTTAGGCCAAAACCTATAATTTCTTAGTAAAATATTTTATATAAATATTTAAAAATATATGATAATTTTGGAAGCTGTTTTTTATTTGATCAAAATATATATATTTTTGGGCTAATACCAAAAATACAAAAATCGTTTTCGGCTACAAATAATCTAAGTTTGTAAGAATACCCTTTTTTAGGTAGAAAGTTATATATATAAATATCATAATATATTTTAAGTTAAACCAAAATTGAAATCGATTTAGACAAAATCCATGATATAACTTTTTAGAAAATATTTATATAATATCCATAACAAATATATTAGTAATCCACTACTAGTAGGTACAAAAATGATAATAACCATAAAAGAAAACATGATAATAATAATAAGGCTTCTAGCAATTTATACCTAGTATATTAAGATACCAATAACTTTATATTATATATATATATATATATATATATATATATATATATATATATATAAATATATAATATGTATTGTTTACAACAGTACTAATAATAATAAAGATAACAATGATTAAAATAATAATAATAATATATATAAATTATAACAGAAGGGAAGGAATGAAGGAGGAGAGGGCAGGAGATCGAGAGAGAGAGAGGGATTCGCGGAGGGGGCTCGGCCTGAGCTCGCCAGAGTGCTGCTCCGTGCGGGAGTCGGCGGTCGCGGAACGAGGAAGAGATGGGAGAGCCGGACGAGGCGCTAGCCTCGCGCGAGGCCACCACGGTCGTCGACGGCGGTGCCAGGGCACGGAGGAGTCGGGGCGAAGTGGCGCGGTGAGCTGGGTCATGGGCGGCTGAGATCCGCGGCACGCTTTGGAGGGGAAGTCCGCTGCTGGGGCGGTTTACGGCGAGGGAGAGGAAGGCGTAGTAGCCAGGACAGCGCGGTGGCGCTTAAGGCGGGAAAGTCGCTTCAATTTGTGGGATGGCGACGTGGGGTTGACGGGGACGGTGACTCCGGTGCTTGAGCCGAGCACGGGGCCGCTCGACGGTAAAGCGCTCAAGGCGGCACCACTGATGGCAGGTCGGGGGTTGCGATGCCAGATCTATAACGGAGATGCTCCGGCGCTGAGAACCGATGGTCGCGGCGGTGGTTGTGGTAAGTGGGTTTAGGTTTTATTTGGTGTTTTTCTTTCATTGTGTGTTATGGTCGGGTTTCGGGATTTCTGACGGGTGGCCGAGGACATTCGATCGTGATGGTGGTGCTGGAAGGAGGTGTTGGGGGTCTGGGGTTTGGTTGTAGGGACTCGCCTGCCAGGTTTTGGGTCTGTGGTGAGATGACCATGGTGGTAGGAGAGGGTGGTTTGGGACAGTGGTCGGGTTCGGCCAGCTATTGGCGGTTGTGGAGATGGCCGTAATGACGGACGGGGTTCGTTTGGCCGGAGTCGGCGGGGCGATCTGGTGGGTTGGGCTGATGGGGGTGTTCATGGTGAGGGATGGTAATGGCAGCGATTGTCCAGGGAGACGACGGGTGGAGTGATGTTTGGTGGATGGAATCGGTTGTGGCGAGGATGTCGGAACACCGGGGCTGGTCTGTGCCAAGGGGTTGTGATGATACTGAAGGTGGTGTGGCGATGGATGGTCAGAGAGGAGTTGAGTCGGGGTGAGGGTTATATCGTATCGGGTGTGTCCGACACGATGGAGACAGAGGTCCAAATCTGTCAGACCCGGTGGAGAACAATGTATTTGTACCATATAGAATATAGTGGATGGGAAAGGAGGACACCGACACGATGCACGATTTGTGGTAGAAATTTTGTGGAATAATTGTGGATGAAAAGCTTATAGAGGCTCCCCTATATATAGGGGTGGATCTCCTAGTTTGATAAGATGTAGGAAAATGATAAATCCCCATTAGATAGATCACTAATTTATTTAAATCGCTCAACTAAATCAAATCCAAATCTTCTTCAAATTTAAATCCAAGTAAGTTTAAATCCAACTTAAATATTGATAAATTTTCATCTAATATGTATTTAGATAATTCTTATCTATAGTTTAAAATTATTTAAAAAATAAAATCACGTATCAAATCTAAATTCAAATTGCCATAACCCTTTAAACATAAAATCTACAAATTTTGAAATATCGTTATAAATAATAATAATAATTAATTTCGATAATATAATAAATATTTGACTATTTGAAATACCTTTTTATTATATCAAAATAATTACTAAAATAATTTCGAAAATTCAAAATATATACATGAATTGAATTTCATGTACTCGCATGCAATTAATATTTTACATAAAATATATTTTCCTAGTATAGCACATAAAAAGAGAAAAATATCATTTCTTAAATCATTACCTATACTTGTATAAATAAAAAGCATTTTTATAGTAATGAAAATAAAACATTTGAGTAAATTTTTGCGAAAAAATATTTATATACAAATTATTTACTCTTTATGTATTTCGAAAACAAAACTATTTACTATATTTACGAAACCTAAAATAAACTCTTTATGTAAAGTAAATATCACGTATGTACGTACTCGTACGTGTCGTATAAATATCCGCATAAAACAAATAATAAAATAAAAAAATGTAGTGAAATTTTAGGGGGTTTACATCTCCTATATATGCTCGATCCAGTCGTCGGCATATAGAATCCCCTCAAAACCTCAAAAATCTCATGGTCGCATCTTCTGGAAGTCCTGAATGCCCGGGGTCCTCGGCTGGTACTGCTATATCTGCCCTCCCGTTGGTTGGACAGTAACCCTCCCCACTGTTGTCATAGCCAGTTGGTGGGCATTGTCTATGCCCTGCCTGAAATTAGCTGACTAGCTGCTGGGCCTCCATCATCTGTTGGAAGAAGGCGAAAAGTGGAGCTACATCCACTGATCCCGAAGGCTGCTGCTGCTGGAACCCATCTGGGATGACTAGGATAGGCCTTCGGACAGGTGAAGGTGTACCTCCAAATGCGGCAGATGCTTTGACATGAGAAGGTACAAGCGGAGCTGCGGTCCCAGGGCCCTGCTGCATCGGGCGAGAAGTGGCAGACCTCTCGGTGGTATCCCTGGGACCGGAACGATGAGATCATGTCTGCACCATCCTGGAGACAGATCAAATAAAGAAATCAATACTGAGAAAGAAGCGATATAATCAAAGGGGGATAGTTATTTCAAAGGAAAGCAATTAACAGTAAGAATTTAGATGGCAGGAATTAGATAAGAGTTTTTCCTAAATGTGATTGAGTACCCCAAAACTATATCCTATATCCTACTGCAGGCTATAGTGATACTCTAGTTCGAGTACCACTATGAACTGAGACATAACTCATAACTCTAGACCTGCATGGGCCACCACTAAAAACGTGTTACGACCCGCACCCAGTGTAGGGACACGAGAAGTGGGTACCTACAACCTATGCCGCAGTGTCGGCGGTAGAATGCTGTCCTAGGTCACATACATCTAACACAGTATAAATGTACATATACAAGATATACTCTCCAATCGGAGGACAATATAGAAGGTACAACTCAATCACAATTCTAAGATAGAAATAGTATGAATAGATAGATATGAAATCTCAAAGAAAACATACAAATAGAAGAAAATAAGTCTAAGTGTCTAAACGACACAACATCTCAAACATCCAAAAATATACAACTCAGATGTCAAATACAACTAACATGAGAACGAAGATAAAGCCTAGCTAATCTAGTCTAAGTAGTAGGGGTGATACTTTAGCTAGAGCTGGATCCTCCTGGGAGTCCAACTCACAAGTTTCTTCTAGGCCTGCTCCCTAATAAGTAGGGCGTAACTCCTCGGTATCATCTATAATATTTTTAACAGGTCCAGTCAGGACAAGAACGAATACATATCTCTCACGCAGTTTATATCATGGCAGAAAATGTAAAACAAGCAATAGAGTAAGATACATGAACTGTAAGAAATATACATGAAATATAAGAGAGATATTTGTAAACTGGAAATATATATGGTAAATAAGAACTGTAAGTGACTAAGTAATTTAGAGCACAAGATGGTTATATAAACAGGTTGGGTTGCACATGAATAAGCTACGAAGTTGCACATGAATACCTACTGGGGATAATGATCACATAACCACTTCTACTTACCCCTATCCCAATCAATACACAAGGATCCAGTCAAGTTACGTTATTGCACATGAATAACTACTTTATACAAGAAGCTCATGTGAACATGAGTGTACATGATTGCACATGAGTATACATGAAGGCACATGAGAACAAGTGTATACATGAATAGATACGAGTCCAAGGAGTACATGATACACATGATAAAGTACATGAACATGAAATACTCGATGCACCCACTTGGAGATAACATCTCATAAAAAGATCCATATAGTACTATCCATGATAACATCTTGACAACATCAAGTAAAGTAATCTAAAGCAAGAATATAAGTCCTAGCAAGTATGAAACGATCAGAGAATGTACTCGCCTGATATCTTGAATGACTGATGAGAATAGATATCTGAACTGAGGTGTCTGAGTCCTAAATAGAGCACACAGTTATGATATAATCAAGAAGATAATATTTGAAGTTTATAATGCATTTTACATGATTCTAGGTCATTCTAGGCCAAAGTCAACTCTTGGTCAACTCTGGTCAACAATCTAGTCAAAATAGGTCAACTATAGTCAAACTAGTCTAAGTTTAGTCAATTTTAGTCTAACAATGTCCCATGTATACATGTATATCATATATATGCATGTGCCATACCTATACTAGCTAGTACATGGCATATAGCCTACATATATACACATCATATATATATACAAAACCTATAGGTATACATATATATACAAGACTATATATCTAAGTATCTATCTACAAAAAAGCGCACACACACACACACACACACACACACACAC